>JAXLNS010000005.1:133876866-133959366 GCA_037215915.1 Pantherophis vulpinus
TTTTTGTAGAGTAGCAGCATTGTCGATGGTGTTGAATAGTTTTACATCATCCGCAAAGAGAACGCAGTTGCTTATAATATGACTGCAAAGGTCATTTATGTAAAGTATAAAGATGGTGGGTCCTAAAACGCTGCCTTGGGGTACACTTAACAACCAAAAAGTCGTAAAACGGGGCAAAACTCACTGACAACAAATGTTTTACTTGCCAACAGAAATTTTGGGCTCAATTGCAGTCGTACGTTGAGGACTACCTGTAGTTTTTTTTAAAAGGGTGCAGTGACAGCTTTATTTTGTATTCCCCTGTGTAATGATATTCCCTACTCCTTCGTCGACGTTCAGGAAAAGGAACGGATACCAAGGATGAACGGAGCAAAAAAGAGAAGGATGGAAAAAGATTTTTCTGTTTGTTTATATGAAAATGCTCAGGAGTTTCTGCTAATTTCCCACGTGACTCTCGGGCTCTGTGTGTGTGTGTGTGTGTGTGTGTGTGTACTGAGTGAGCTTGCCTGATGTGTTAGTGCCATTTGTGGAGAGCAGCAAAGACTGAACACACTGCCAAGAAGACCGGGTAAGTTGTGGCTAGGAAGATCTCCTATTTTTGCAAGACGTTAAACCAGGATTATCAAATTAGACCCCGTTCTAGTGGATCTTTATGTGGAAATTCAGATTCTGGGAATCGTGTTCTACTGATATAAATAGATTATGGCATCGTTTAAGCCTTCCGAAATCAGGTCTCCAGAAAGGTAAAAAGATACAGCAAGCAACAAATCTAACCAGGATGGAAAAAATATATTCGTTTGCTTCATGTTCTTAAACCTGCTCCTTCCCAGAAGTCAGTTATACACTATATTGTTTTGTCTTCTTTTTAATAACCCTGAAGAATTTCAGACTGGAGAAATTATATTTGAATTTAGGATTGGCAGGGTGACCCATCTGAATGGGAATGTCATTCAACTCGGATAATGGACAGCTTTCCCCGTCTGTCAGGTTGTGCTGCGTTTTTGGTGAGCACGACAATCTCTGGTTACATGAAACCTTAGCTAATTCTATGCTTGTCAAATGCAAGCTATCAGGAACGATTTATCTTTCTCAACCATCATGGTTACTAAGGTATAAACTTACGGATGTGATTTTTCTTCTGGGCATGTTCAAATCTAGTGCAGGATATATTATTTTGTTCTGAAATACGCCGAAAACGAAAACCTTTATTTTGAGTATTGTGGCTGCTGGGTTAATTTGCTCTTACAATGGCGACGAAGGGGAGTTTTCTCATTTATGTGTCAGATAAAAGGAAGTTTTTTTAAAAAAAATTATTACGTTCTGTTTGGATCTGCCTTCCCTTTAGCAATTTATAATCCTAACCTTAGCAATTGTTTTCAGATAATCACCCCGTTCCGGAGGTTGATATTGTGTGCGGAGAATAGAAAAGAGATGGAAGACTGGATTAGTTCGCTCAAGTCCGTCCAGTCCCGAGAACATTACGAGGTAAGCTTGAGACAATTAAAAAAAAAAAAAATCAGGATTGTCTCTTTATCAAGCTGCAGAAAATAGGAAAAGAAAAATGTCCGTGTTCTTAATAAATCCACAAAGAACAAGCAGAGCATCGATTGGAGGTTTATATTTAGCCTGTTCTGTTTTTTGCTTCAAAAGAATGAATGTCTTGGGGTTTTTTTTGTTAGTTTGTTGGTTGCTTTGCTTGAAAGGTGAACTTCTCCAAAATGTGGCGATTGGAACCCCTGGTATGTCTCGTACTTAGAAATCTGTCTTTTAATTTCTTTATCAGGCGGCCCAATTTAACGTGGAGCATTTCTCAGGGATGCACAACTGGTATGCTTGTTCCCATGCGAGGCCAACTTTCTGCAACGTTTGCCGTGAGAGCCTCTCCGGAGTCACTTCCCACGGTTTGTCTTGCGAAGGTAAATCCGTCCCCTCTGAATCATCATTTAGCACGAAAATGCAAATATACGGCTCCCTTATTTAAAGAGAGGGGTGGTTTTTGCTAGTGGGTGTCAGTGAATGTCTTTCTTTTTATATCCTGAACAATTTAAAGCGCTCCATGGCATAGGACCTGGGTATTTGCGGGACCGCCTTCTGCCGCCGATAGCCTCCCACCAACCAGTACGCTCCCACAGAGAGGGACTCCTCAGGGTGCTGTCAATCAGGCAATGTCGGCTGGCGACCCCCCAGGGGGAGGGCCTTCTCTGTGGCAGCTCCTGCCCTCTGGAACGATTTGCCCCCGGAGATAAGAAGGATATCGGATCTCCGGGTTTTTCGCCGTGCCCTGAAAACTTTTCTTTTCCATCAAGCAGGGCTGGCGTGAACACCCCCCTTCTTTAGTCTTTTTTAGTTTTTTAGCTTTTTAAATTGTCAATGGGTTTTAATTTGAATTGTTTTAAATTTGGGCCAAAGTTATGTAATTCTTTTAATAATTTTAAATTTTGTATTGGTATGTGTTTTAGTTCTGGCTGTGCACCACCCTGAGTCCGCTAGGAGAAGGGCGGTGTACAAATTGAATAAAATAAATAAATAAATAAATTTAGCCGTGTTTTCATTAACCGGTTAACAAATCTGCATTTCCAAGAAGCATTTGCTGATTTGCTTCCAGGCTAAGTGGTAACAGAAGTTCCTTGACTTACGACTGGAATTTTGGTTGCAAGTCGCTGTAGTCATAAAGTCGAGGCACCTGGTGACTGGTTTAGACTTTTCAGCTCATGAGAGGAATGGTGGCCTTGCAGCTTTGAAGCAACCCACTATTGCAATCGCTCTGATTTGTTCAGCTTTTTTTGGCTAATAACAAAATTCACGCAACATGATTTGGGAGAGGCCCTTGCAATTTGTTTTATGGAGCAGGAGAAGGAAGGGAACCTGCACTAGCTGGGGTCAGGACATTGATTAAATGTAGGTTATTATGCCTATCGGTTGATTGAACGAAGAGGGAGGGTGGAGGTTTGTTCTCTGAGCTTGTGGGTTGGTTTCCAAACGTTTTGTTACCAGGCTAGGTAACATCTTCAGTGGAGTTTAGGGGATGTCCGTGTCCGTGTCCTTCTGCTTATAAGGGCTTGGCGTGGTCAGTAGGTCTTGTGATGAGGAAGTCACATCACGTGAGGGTTGTGATGGGACTTGTGATGGGGAAGTCATGTCAGGTGAGGGCAGTGATGGGTTTCAAATTTTTTTACTACCGGTTCTGTGGGTGTGGCTTGGTGGGTGTGGCATGGCTTGGTGGGCGTGGCAGGGGAAGGATACTGTAAAATCGCCATTCCCTCCCCACTGCAGGGGAAGATTACTGCAAAATCCCCATTTCCTCCCGATCAGTTGGGACTTGGGAGGCAGAGAATAGATGGGGGCGGGGCCAGTCAGAAGTGGTATTTACCGGTTCTCCGAATTACTCAAAATTTCCATTTACCGGTTCTCCAGAACTGGTCAGAACCTGCTGAAACCCACCTCTGGGTGAGGGTCTTGTGATGGGACTTGAGGTGTGAGACATGTCAAGTGAAGATCTTGTGATGGGTCTTGTGATGGTCATGTCCAGTGA
The DNA here is from genome assembly GCA_037215915.1 of Pantherophis vulpinus. Taxonomy (NCBI): domain Eukaryota; kingdom Metazoa; phylum Chordata; class Lepidosauria; order Squamata; family Colubridae; genus Pantherophis; species Pantherophis vulpinus. The sequence goes on from JAXLNS010000005.1 coordinate 133,880,399, forward strand.
GGGTCTTGGGTGGGTCTTGAGATGAATCAGGTGTGAGTCACATCAGGCGAGGGTCTTGTGATGGGGAGGTCATGTCAGGTGAGGGTCATTGGGAGGTGAAGTCCTGGTTGGGGCAGTTTGATTGGGTTGGCTGAAGGTCGGTGCCATCTCTGTTTGGCTATCTTGATTCTGAGGGGTTCATGGGCTGGTTGAAGGACGTGTGCTACATGGATAGTCTCGCTTACCAACTACTTCATTTAGCAACTGGTTGAAGTTACAATGGTGTAATGGTTGCAGCCAATATTTGCCTTTGTCACCATTGTGACATCCCAATGTCACCAAATCACCACTCAGCTTTGCAACCAATGCGCCTTTACAACAGTCACAAGTCCTGCGATTGTCATTTGCACACTTTCACAATTGGCGTGGGACGAGCGGAGTTCGTGGAGACGGCGGAAGCAACACTGCGAGTCACGTTCATTCGATGTTTTGTTTAACTAGCAAATAGGAAGTGAGGTCATTCGTCCGTTGCAGTCTGGTGGGGTTTTCTTCTTAGCGACCCTGGTGCTCAGCGCTGGAGTTGCTGGGTCTCAATTGTGATAGTTAAACAACCTGGAACACGGCCGGTGTGTTGTCCATGTTCCTTGGCGTGCAAGAATTAACATTGATCTTGTGTGCAGTGTTGCTGTGAAGAAACGTCATCGTGCTTCCGTTGACTGGGGCATCGAATGACCTCACATCCTGTTTGCTAATGAAACAAAACATTGTGTGACTTGTGATATGACTTCCATGGTCTCCAGGAACTCCGCTTGTCCCAAGCCAATTTGGGACTATCTGCAGCTTGCTTCAGTTCAGTGGTCTGGAAGACAGTTTTCATGTCCCTCTGGTCATGATATGGTCGACATATCTCATTCCCTCAACCGTTCGTCATACAATTTAGCCTCCCGTCCTCTAATCATCTTTGTTGCTCTTCTCTGAACTCTTTCTAGAATCTCAGCATCTTTTCTCTATCGTGGTGACCAGAACTGTACATAACATTTCAAAGGTGGCTTCACTAGTGTGATATAAAGTGGCATTATCACTTCTGATGATCGTCCCAAAGGTGCTTTTTTCAAGTGGCAAACTGGACTTCCTGGTTTTGCTTCGAAGACGTTTCGCTTCTCATCCAAGGAGCTTCTTCAGCTCTGAACTCTGAATGAGCTGAAGAAGCTCCTTGGATGAGAAGCGACATGTCTTCAAGGAAAAACAAAGAAAGTCCAGTTGCCTCTTGAAAAAAGCACCTTTGGGACAACCATGACCTGGGTGGCTGAGAATCTCCATAAACACTTCTGGTGGTCTTGATGCATATGAGGTTGTGCGCGTATGCAGCTGAGGAATAATCAATGCATGGATTCTGTTAAGGATATTGTTGTGTTAACCAACCAGCAGAGCATAGAGCACAGGGAAACAGTGCTGAGAGCGATGAATAAAATACATACAAACTGGTTTATCAAAGTTTTTACTTTGTAGTAAAAAACAATCTCATAGTCTTTAAACAATCCAAGTCTTTGCCAGTCAAATCAGTCCAGCGATACAAAAGTCTTCTTACCATACAAAACAGCAGTAGATAATAAACAGCAGCACATTCACGCTGGTAACAGATCACGATAGTAGCATATCCATCCACGATGATAGCATATCCACACACGATGGTAGCATATCATCAATGACTACATTTCAGCTCCCTTCTTAAATACAGTTACAACAGAGCTTATCCAATCAGGATACAATGACTCAGCATTACAATGACTCAGCAGTACTTTATTAAAGTCATAGAATACATATTCATGTTAAAGTCATAGAACACATATACTGTCCATATATTGCCTGGACAACCTGTTAGGTTTACACCATATCCTAACAGATTCATTAGAATAGAGTTGGGAGGGACCTTGGAGGTCTTCTAGTCCAACCCTCTGCTCAAGCAGGAGACCCTGTACCATTTGAGACAAGTGGCTGTCCATTTTCTTCTTAAAAGCCTCCAGTGATGGAGCACCCATAACTTTTGAAGGAAAGCTATTCCATCCGTTGATTGCTCTCATCGTTAGGAATTATCTCCTTAGCTCTAGCTTGCTTCTCTCCTTGGTAAGTTTCCATCCATTGCTTCTTGTCCCACTTTCAGGTCCTTTGGAAAATAGGTTGACCCCCCTCTTCTTTGTGGCAGCCCCTCAAACATTGGAACATGGCTGTCATGTCACCCCTAGACCACAGAGTTTGGGCACTAATAGCAACAAGACTTTGACTCATGATGTTGGATTCTTAAAACTTGGAATATAAAATAATAGAGGTGGAAGGGACCTTGGAGGTCTTCTAGTCCAGCCCCCTACTCAAGGAAACCCTATACTATTCCAGACAAGTGGCTGTCCAGTCTCTTCTTGAAGACTTCCAATGATGGAGCACCTATAGCTTCTGAAGGCAAGCAGTTCCACTGATTAATTGTCCTCACTGTTAGGAAGTTTCTCCTTAAATGAATACCTTGATTCATTCCGTCTACAATCCTTGGATTCTATCTGCAGGGTTTTAAAACCCAGTTATCCATATTATTGGAAGCTAAATAATATGCTTGGGCAACTATTATGCTTCCTGACAAGTTAAGCTGCACGTCCCAGGACTTGGATCTCGTCAGATTAATGTTTTCGCGTTTCTTTCTTTGGAACCAACAAAGGCATTTGGAGAAACAGCTGTTCTTGGAAAGCTACCAACTCAAAACTTCTGCGATGCTGAATCGCTCAGTGAAAGCTTGCAAGCAACATGGCTTTCATTATGATAAATAATAATTATCCAGGACTTGGCTAAGGTTTGAAGTGGTTTACAGCCCTTGTTTATATAAGAGTGCAGATGCTATGCATCTTGGCTTCATAAGGTGTCTTACGAAGAGACTGTCTAGCAGCCTCTCTTTGGTGTGTATGTGTGTGTGTGTGATTTTGCAATACATGGCATTGATACAAGCAAAAGTAAGGGTTTCTCCTGTCCAGTTGTGTCCAATTCTATGGCACATTGCTCACCTCCGTTTCATGGCCGAGGAAGCCAGCATTGTCCACAAACATTTTCTATGGTCATGTGTCCAGCATGATTATATGTCAAGAAGCACAGAACACAGTTACCTTCCCACCGAAGTGGTACCTATTTATCTACTCGCATTTTCATGCTTTTGAACTGCTAGGCAGGCAGGAGCTGGAGCAAGGAACGGGAGCTCACCCCGTTGTGTGGTGCTGAGGTCTTGAACCCGGGCTGTGAGCGGGAAAGCTGACAAGCTCAGCGTTTATAACTGCTGAGCCATCGCGTCCCCGTGCAATGACAGATAGCTTGACCCTTTTTGAGAACTCGGCCATAACTTTCCGCTTAAGGACTAACACTGGAGTAGCTGTCCACGGAAAGATATCACCACGATACGAAGTAGATGCCAAAGCCCTAGAAAGAATGCAGAGAAGAGCAACAAAAATGATCAGGGATCTGGAAGCTAAACTGTACGATGAATGCCTGAGGGAGCTATGGATGGACTTCAATTTATGACTATAATTGAGACTGGAATTATGACTCTAAGTCATTGCAGTTGTAAGTTGAAGCATTGTGTGACCGAACCTGATTTTTTGCGCTGATCATTTACTCGAATGCCATGGTTGTTAAGCAAATCCGTTTTCCCCAATAGTTGTATTTTTGCCAGAAACTGGAAGTCAATGACAGAAACTGGTAAAAAAAAAATCGCAAACTGTGGCCATAAGACCTCAGAATGGTGCAAACGGTCGTAAGAGTCCGTATGTATCTGGGTGTATGTGTATTTAGGAGAAAGAGAGGCAGAGAAAGAGAGGAGGTGGAATCAAGAGAGGAATCAGCCTGGAGCTATTCTGTTGTCTCAAGCCCTCTAAGTCCATCCCTTCTTCAGTTCAATTGACACTTATCGCCAATTTAGATTGACTGTTAATTGACTAGATTCTTGCATGTATGTAGACATGAGCAATAAATCAGCTTAAATGGAACTTAACATGTGGTCTTGATTCCCCTGACATTGTGTGTGTTTGTGCAACCATCTTAACTACGAAAATGGGTTGTAAGTAGCTCTGGGAAGGTCCACTGTAACTTTGAACCGTTGTTAAGCGACCAATCGTAAGTTGAGAACTATCTGTAATTTGGCCAAGTTTGAACTTTCTCCATAAATGGGCGTTAGGTGAAGATAGATTTTGTGACCATGAAGGAATTATGTTCTCAGGAACCTACGTATATTTTTAAAATACATATTTATTCCTTTCTCCTAGTATGCAAGTTCAAAGCTCACAAAAGATGTGCGGTTCGGGCAATAAATAATTGCAAATGGACAACGTTGACTTCAATTGGAAGAGATATCATTGAGGATGAAGATGGTGTAAGTCTTCGCCACACGCAGTAAATCCGATTCTTCATGTTTTTGTTGAAAACAATAGCCCGTAATAACCATTAAGTAGGGTGAATTGTAGCTAGCTGTGGGTCCTGTCTAACAAACATGTTTTTAGCACATGATGTCCTGTTGAATTAAGTATGTAACTCTACCACCAAGAAGACCTTGGACTATTTTCAAGTAGGCCCCGGGGAGCTGCAGATTTGTTTCTAGCAGGATGGGAGGTGTCTACAATAACTTCATTCCCAGCTGCAGAGAATGGCCAGATTTTAGAACCGATACGCCACTTGGTCTTGCAGTTGTGAAGCAAGAACAATAGTGGCCAAGGATTGAGAATGAGCAGCTGAACGATGCCACCAGTGAAATGCTGAGGGTATCTGTTCAGCTTCTGAAGAAATACAGTAGCTCTTCTTCCAGCCATCTTTGAAGTGTGGTGGAAATCCTTGGGGTCATCCTCATCTTCAACCTCATTCTCAACTACAATCTCAACCTCATCTCATCCTCATCTACATTCCTCATCTTCAACCTGTCTCAACTTCATCCTTACCCTCACCCTCAGTCTCACCCTTAACATCAACCTTAACATCATTTTAATCCTCACCCTCACCCTCAACTTGAACCTCATCCTCATCCTTACTCTCACCCTTACCCTCACCATCTCCCTCACCTTCAATATCATTTGCATCCTCACCCTCAATCTCAGTTTCAACCTCAGTCTCAGACTCCTCAACCTCAACTTGAACCTCATCCTTATCCTCGCTCTCAACCTCAACATCATTTTCATTCTCACCCTCAATCTCATCCTCATCCGCAACCTCATTCTCAACCTCAACCTCATCTTCATTGTCACCCTCAACCTCACCCTCACCCTCAACATCCTCAACCTCACCTTCATTGTCACCCTCAACCTCACCTTCAATCTCAACTCAATCTAGGTCTTAACCTTGTCCTCATCCTCACCTTCACCTTCAACCTCAACTTCAACCTAGGTCAATGATGGCTAAGCTATTCTTGACTGAGTGTCCAATGCATGTGTGCATGCCCCCAAGCCCCCCAAATTCAGTGCATGCATGCCCCCTGCATATGCGCCCCGCCCCCCGCATTCCCCCTGTCCCCTGTGCATGCGCGGTAGAGACCCAAAGACCAGCTGGTTGGTGGGAGGACCATGTGCATGCATGGCAGAGCTGAACTGGGGCGACAGCTCACGTGCCATCAGGGAAGGCGCTGTGTGCCACCTCTGGCACGCGTGCCATAGGTTCACCATCACGGACATAAGTTTTAACCTTGTTCTCATCCTCACCTTCAACCTCAACTCAACCTAAGTCTTAACCTTGTCCTCATTCTCATCCTGATCAATTTGTACCCCAAATCTTTTTTGTACAACTCAAGGGTGAGTGCATGATATTCCTTCCTGTTCTTTCCCCCAGTCAGATTGGTTGAGCTGAGAGACCATGATTGACCTCAAGTTACCCAGCCAGCTTTCCTGTCTAAGGGTGGACTAGAACTCACGATCCCCTGGTTTTTAACCCATTGCACCAATAGAGCTTCCTTTACTCTTTGGAACATGAGGATGGCCCTCAACGAAGGAAAAACACGGGGAATAAGGTCCCTTGTGAGTGGACCTCTTCGGGTCAGAGTTGAGTAGTCTGAAGACAGACCAACCAATCCCACCTCTAGCGTTGATGAGATTGAAATCAAAAGGGATGGACGTTGAACTTCCTTCTTTCTCCTCCCCGTTGACCTCCCAATAAACCTCCCCTCTAGGTAGCCATGCCTCATCAGTGGTTAGAAGGCAACCTTCCGGTCAGTGCCAAATGTGCGGTGTGCGACAAAACCTGTGGCAGCGTTCTCCGCCTGCAAGATTGGAAGTGCCTGTGGTGTAAGACAATGGTAAGTCTGGACGGTGGGTGAGATCGCCCCTTTTGTGAAGATGTTCTCCTGGTTTGGGACAAGAAGCTGACCAAACAGCATGGACCTCTACAGGGCAGTGGTGGTGATTAAAGAGTCGCGATGATGAGTGTGGGTGTGGGTGTCAAAGCGCACACACACAACAGGAGTAGGACTTGTTTGTGACTATGGTGTCCTTGGGGCTTGTGGTTTTCTCGCAGACGTTTCATTACCCAGTTAGGTAACATCATCAGTGTTGGGGACTATCATCATAACTGCTTTCACCCTCCAGTTCATTATGGAATTTCCACTCACTGTCTACACAGAGTGTAGATTCGTCTAAATCTCTCCACTTCCTAAAAATCCATTACATGATCCGTTCTAACGCTGTTGGCGTTAATGGCACAGAGGGGGAGCTTAACTGAAATATGCATGTTGCCAGATCTCATTGAGGGTTCATTTGTGGTTGCTAGGAACCTACCACTGACTGCTTAAGTTATCACAACTTAAAAGGCATAGGTAGTCTTCGTCTTCGACAACAATTGAGCCCAACATTTCTGTGGCTAAGCAGGACCCTGGTTAAATGAATTTTAACCAGAGTCCTGGTTTTAAATGCTCATTTTAAATGAATTTTAAATGAATTTTAAATGCTCATTTTACGACCTTTCTCGCCACCGTTGTTAAGCGATCCCCTTTTACTGCAACTGTCATAAGTCCATGCCAGTTGCCAAGCCTCTGAAATTTGATCATGTGGCCATGGGGATGCTGCAACGGTCGTAAGTGTGAGAAAGTCACTTTTTCACGCCACTAAACGAGTGGCTGTAAATTCAGATTAGGTTTATTTATTTATGAGGATCAGATTTATCAGAATCGATCTGACCGATTCATTGACTCTTATGGTTCATCTCTCATCTGTTTTCCTGCATTTTTGAAGGACTGTTTATTAAATGCTTTTAATAAAGAAAATAGCAAAAAAAAAACCTCTGGATGAACCTTTAGATGTTATAATAAACTGTTTATTTAGAACTTGGATGGAAGCTACCAGCCAGAGTTGTTGCTTCCAACCCTGTCAGCCATCTGACTTTCCTTTTAAGTTTCTCTGCCATTCCTCACCGTTAACCCAATTACTTTAATCTCGTTTAATTTAATTTGATTCCATATTGGCTTGATTTATAATTTTTAAGCATGTTTTTCTCCCCGGATTAAACCAAACAGCTTACTTAATTAAAAGCAATCAGACATTGAAGCCTAAACAAACGGGATCTGCAACCAGAAATTTGTTTAACTGGACTTCTGTTTTCTACTCCGTATCCTTTTATTACTTTTGGAACATCAAAAATAGACAAGATAAGTCGCTGTCTCCTCTACGCCTTTATTGAATTATGGGCAACTCGTGCTTTTCTAATTGCTAATGGATTTTTTTTTTTTTAAGATTTAAGTTTTGATGGGTACTTTCAAATTGGCTTTACGTATATTGTCTTTTATACTTCTACGATAAGTCAAAATATATAAACTGAGCAAGATTTCTTTTTGAAGTTACTGCTTGAAGGACTTGCGTTTATGATTCCACACATTCTCTTTAAACCATCTTATTTGTATTATCTCTTTTCCTTCTCATAATATAAGTATTCTTTCAATTGCAATGGAACTTCTCTTTTTTTTTCCTAACGATTATTTTGTTTTGTCCCACCTTTTAAATTCCTGCAAACCCACCAAGCTTGTGATTTATTTTGCTACATAAAATTTGAACAGATATATCTGATCTGAACTGGGTAAAAACAACTTCAGATAAAAAAAATCTTTTCCTCCCCACTGTGATGAGATTCCAGAGATCTACCGAAGATCTCAGATGGATCTTTCTAAATACAGATAGTTCTCAACTTACAACAGTTCATTTAGTTAACAATGGCATTGAAAAAGATGACTTATGACCGTTTTTCACACTTATGACCATTGCAACATCCCCAGGGTCACTTGATCAGAATTCAGACGTTTGTCAACTGACTCATATTTATGACGGTGACAGTGACGAGCAAAGCGAATGGGGAAGTCGGGTTCGCTTAACAACCGTGTGACTTAACTTCACAACTGCACTGATTCACGTAACAACCGTGGCAAGAAAGGTCGTAAAATGGAGCAAAACTCACTTAACAAATGTCTCGCTTAGCCACATAAATTCTGGGCTCCGTTGCGGTCGTAAGTCGAGGATTACCTGTACATTGTGAGAAGATATGACTTTGGCCTTGCTTAGGGGAGACCGCAGTGGCTCAAGGGATGCGGTGACTCAGTGGCTAAAACACTGAGCTTTTTGATTGAAAGGTCGGCAGTTCAGCGGTTCGAATCCCTAGTGCCGCGTCACGGGATGAGCTCCAGTTCCTTGTCCCAGCTTCTGCCAACCTAGCAGTTCGAAAGCAGGTAAAAAATGCAAGTAGAATGCAAGTTGTTGGTAGCGCAATATGGGAAGAAGGACTCTTTGCCCACTATTGAAGAGTGGATACTGAAAGTAACGAACCTAGCAGAAATGGCGAAAATCTCAGCGTACTTGAAGGACTATACACAAAAAAGATATGTATCGGAATGGAGAAGATGGATTGACTATATTCAAAATAAGTATCAGACAAGAAAATATCATATAGCTTATGATTGAATGTTAAGTATTAGAAATATTTAATTATCTATAGTGGAGTTAAGGTTTCAGGGGGGGAGTTAGTAGTCTGAGGATAAGTAGCTTAATCTAGTTTATGATTGCTCAATGAAATACCTTGTATTTTGCTCTGGGAAGTCTGGGGGGGAGGGTGGGATGAGGGGAGGGAAAGGGCGGGGGGAATGTGGGGGGGGGGAAGAAAATTTTTGTTTTTTGTAAAACTTTTCAATAAAAAAGAAATGCAAGTAGAAAAATAGGGACCCCCTTTGGTGGGAAGGTAACAGTGCTCCGTGCACCTTTGGCATTGAGTCATGCCATCCACATGACCACGGAGATGTCTTCGGACAGCGCTGGCTCTTCGGCTTTGAAATGAAGATGAGCGCTGCCCCCTAGAGTCGGGAACGACTAGCACATTTACCTTTACCTTAGGGGAGACCAATTATCTTGAGGAATGGCTTGCTCAGATAGATGTTCTGAAAATTTAATTTCTCCAGATTGCAATTTAGTTAATTTAATATTTTCCCCTCGCTCCTAATCTGCCGGTGCAAACAATCTCCCTTGGTTCGGATAAAAGCAAATTAGAATTGAGTACCATTAGCACAGCAGAAGTGGCACTTCAGCTAGTCACTAAAATTTCTGCCAGCATCTCCGTGGCTGGGCCGAACAGAATACATTTGTGTATTTTCTTCCGCCTGCAGACCGGGTAATCCTCAACTTACAACAGTTCGTTTAATGAGCATTCAAAATCACAACGGCGCTGAAAAAAGTGAGTTAGGACCGTTTTTCACACACACAACTGTTGTAGCATCCCGGGAAACCGTGATCAAAATTTCGGCGCTTGGCAGCTGGCACGAACTTATGTTTTAGTGACTCTGGCTTCATTGTTGATTTGCTTGTCAGAAGGTCGCAAAGGTGAGTCACATTTTTGACCGTCAAAAATGTGAGTCAGCATGCCAAGCATCTGAATGTAAAGCATGTGATCTTGGTGTTCGTAGCCCCAGCTACGGACCCCAAAGAATGCAGCACACACAAAGTCCGTTCAAACCTCAATTTACTGAACAAACTGGTCTTCCAAAACAACGGCTGCCAACCAATTGCATCAACAGCCGCCAAGAACTCAAAGAACAATGACTGCAAACTCACTATGGTTGGCAGAATGCTCAGAAGCAATTTGCAGGAAGCTGACAAGATAATCAAGACAAGACACGAAGGTATGGGAACGAAGTTGTTCCCTGCAAATTGCTTCAATCGGCGTTCCTCCTTAAATAGGCGAAGGGAGTAGCCAATTAGCCCCAAGCCTTACTCCCGAGGAGACCTCCTCCTGAGGAGCCACTCCTGCCTTTTGGCAGCTCTGCGTGCCCGTGCATCGAGAAGAGGCTCCTCCTCTTCTTCCTCTTCACTTATGGGAGCTTCTGGAGGCCCTGGCTGAGTCCCCGCCTCTGGCACCACATCTTCTCCAGCCTCCTCATTGTCCGACTCGAGCGCCAGCTGCACAGGCTGTTGGCGCAGCACCACACCAGTCTCCTCGCTGTCGGAATCAGCTACTAGCTGCACAGGCCTCTGACGGGCGAAGGCTGCAACGGTCCTAAGTCCCTTTTTTTCCAGTGCCATTGTAACTTCGAACAGTCACTAAACAAACTGTTGTAAGTAGAGGACTAACATCGAAGAGCCGTTCACGATGAAATGATGAACAATCATTGAATGAATTTAAGGTGAGAGCCGGAATGTCTGACCCCTTGTTCTGAATTTTGTAGCAAATAGCAAATATAAGATTCCATATCAACTGGTTTTGCTTACAGATTCATATTCGCTCCAAAGCAAATTTTTTTTTTTTGGGGGGGGGAAATCTTCGTTGTGTGGTCTGCTCAGCTTCACACATGGATTTTGCACCTGTCCAGAGGCTTCTTTGGGGACAGAGTTCGAATTAGGCAACTTTGGAGACAGGAAACGTGGCCGTGTTTTGTGGGGGGGGTCGCAAAGAGAATCCACTCCCCCCGGCCCCAGAGAAGCTCCATCTGCAGCCATGGAACACCCAGATCGGCCTGGAATGAAAAAAAACACATATTTTTATCGTAGAGAAATGTAGAAAATAGACAGCTCTTTCGCTTTGGAAACAGCTGCATTTTGACATCTGCACGAAGAACCCTTTGCTCGTACAGAGATTGTGAGATGACACCAACACAAGGAGAGGCCGTCTCTGGAAATATACCTAATCCTCATTTAATGACCACAATAGAGCCTGGTCACATTATCAGAATTCTGTTGCTTGCCAACTGGTTCACATTTATGACGGTTGTAATGTCCCCCGGGGGTGTTACATGATCCCCTTTTCTGAACTTCGGAGAAGCTAAAGTCAAAGGGGAATCCGGAGTTACTTCACAACGGTGCAGTTAACTTAACAACTGTTCAGTCAGTGGCGAAAAAGGTTACACAATGGGGCAAAACTCTCTTAACAAATATCTCACTTAGCAACAGAAATGTTGGGCTCAATTTTGGTCGCAAGTCGAGGACGCCCTGTATTCAGATTTGCATTTTCGCCATAAAATCACCTCCGTTTCGTAAACGTTTTAATAATCCACGTCTCCTCCATTTTGTAAAACCATTTCCAGGTGCACACGGCGTGCCGAGACTCGTATCCGCGCAAATGTCCCCTCGGCCAGTGCAAAGTCTCAATTATTCCGCCCACAGCACTGAACAGCATAGATTCGGATGGTATGTATGTTGATATGGCAGATGTATGGTGTATGTCACATGTAGGATTTGTGCAGAGCGAATGTACACAATGTGTAACATGGAGAGTGATGGCATTCAGCCGGTTCTATCTGGTTCGGGCGAAATGGTAGTGTCGGCTGTTGGAGACTCCGCCCACCCGCCCGGACGTCATCACATCCTGTTTTTGATGCTGCACATGCGCTGAGAAGGGAAGGGAAGGGAAGGGAGGAAGGGAGGGAGGAAGTTAGGAAGGATGGAAGGAAGGAGAAGGGGAGGGAAGGGGAAGGAGGGAGGGTGGGAGGGAGGAAGGAAGGAAGGAAGGAAGGGAAGGGAAGGGAAGGGAAGGGAGGGAGGGAGGGAGGGAGGAAGTTAGGAAGGAAGGAAGGAAGGAAGGAAGGAAGGAGAAGGGAAGAGAGGGAGGAAGGAAGGAAGGAAGGAAAGGGAGGGAGGGAGGAAGTTAGGAAGGAAGGAAGGAGAAGGGAAGGGAGAGAGGGAGGGAGGGAGGAAGGAAGGAAGAAAGGAAGGAAGGAAGGAAGGAAGTAGTGCGCACATGCACTCACATTTGCAAACCGGTAGCAAAGATAAGTGAATACCTCCCTGAACACGGATAATAGTGCGGGACAGTTTGCAAAATGCCGGAAAAGCTTCGATGGGAGATGGAGGCAATTCAAGTAGAATGCGAATGTCTTAGTACTGTGATGGCGAACCTATGCCACATGTGCCACAGGTGGCATGCGGAGCCATATTGGTGGGCACGTGAGCTCAGCTCCGGCGTGCAGGCGCGCGCCAGCTAGCTGATTTTCGAGTCTTCTGGGCCCACCGGAAGTCGGGAAACAGGCTGTTTCCAGCCTGTGGAGGGCCTCCGAGGGGGTGGGAAAGGCCATTTTCGCCCTCCCCAGGCTCCTAGAAAGGCTCTGGAGCCTGGGGAGTACGAAAAATGGGTCTACCGTGCCCACCATGCTATCATGTGCCAAAAGCAGGGGGAACATGGGGGTGCCATGCGTGCATGGGCAGGGGGCATGGGGTACAAAGAATTATGGATATGGACATGCACACAACCCCCCCACGCTCCCCCCACTTTTGGCACACGATGGCAAAAAAGTTAGCCATCACTGTCTTAGTACTTTATGGAAGAGGATTCCTTGCCGATTTCCATGTAAATGAACATAAGAGAATTAATGACACTTAAGATACGAACGCTCAGATTCATGCCTCCTAATTAGGTTTCAATTTGTAGAGGCCTGGCAGACCGCCGTAAATTCAAACACACAGAAATGAATTTTCTATGTTCTGAAACATATTGGCCTTCATCGACGGAAAAAAAAGAGTTTTAATACCACTTTATTATAATGCCTTGGTAAGAGCACACTTGAAATACTGCATCTAGTTTTGTTCGCCACGATACAGAAGAGATGTTGAGACTTTGGAAAGTGCAGAGAAGAGCAACAAAGAGGATTAGGGGACTGGAGGCTAAAACATATGAAGAACGGTTGCAGGAACTGGGTATGTCTAGTTTGATGAAAAGAAGGACTAGGGGAGACATGATAGCAGTCTTCCAATATCTCAGGGGCTGCCCCAAAGAAGAGGGGGTCAAGCTATTCTCCAAAGCACCTGAGGGGGGGCAGGACAGGAAGCAACGGATGGAAAGTAATCAAGGAGAGAAGCAACTTAGAACTAAGGAGAAATTTCCTGACAGTTAGAACAATTAACCAGTGGAACAACTTGCCACCAGAAGTTGTGGATGCAACATCACTGGAGGCTTTTAAGAAAAGACTGGACTGGAGATGCTATTTCTCCATGAGAGTGACTTTTATTCTTATGCTATTTGAAAATTATATCCCCAAAATCTTAAGGGAAAGAAAGCGCAGAGTTTTATGCAGAGTGTTCCATAGAACGATTTTATTCTTTGAAAGTGAATTCTTACCTTTGTAGAGAGCACAAGGGACCTTGGAGGTCTTCTAGTCCAACCCCCTGCTTAGGCAGGAAACCCTCTACCAGTTCAGACAAATGGTTGTCCAATCTCTTTTTAAAAACCTCCAGTGATGGGAGCGCACCCACAACTTCTGGTGGCAGGTAGTTCCACTGGTTAATTGTCCTCACTGTTAGGAAGTTTCTCCTTAGTTCTAGAACCTAGAACTAAGGAGAAATTTCCTGACGGTGAGGACAATTATCCGTGAAACTATTGAAGTTGTGGCTGCTCCGTCCCTGGAGGTTTTCAAGACGAGATCGGACAGCCATCTGTCTGAAACGATATAGGGTTTCTTGCTTGAACAGAGGTTTGGACTAGAAGACCTCCAAGGTCCCTTCCAACTTCTGTTCTCTGATTGATTGTGTTAGTCTCAAACCATATCCTAACATTCTCCCCTTTGGACAGGTCAATATATACAGTTTAGATCCTTAATCCATAGCTTTCACAACACGTTTTATGTTTTATAGCACCTTGCGCTTCGGTAAAATTATCAGCTATATTGTCTTCCGACATACAATATTCCAACTTAACCATGTTGCTTTGGATACACTGACGAACATTTAGATACCTAATGTCAGTATACTTAGATCTAGTTTTAACTGCTAAGTTTGTTGCCATTTTGATAGCGGCTTGGTTGTCCTCATGTACTACAATTGGATAATCCATCTTTAAACCAATATCCATCATTAGTTGTTTGTAATAAATCAGATCAGTACAAACTAGTGACAAACATGAGAATTCTGCCTCCATAGTCGAAAGACTAATGTATTTTTGATGAATTGATTTCCAGCCAATCAAACAATTGTCTAACATGATAGCTGTACCCGAGCTATACCTGATGGTGGTCACATCAGTAGCAAAACTGGCATCAGCATATGCGCTCAATACTAAATCATTGTTAGGTTCTAGATACAATGCATAATGCATCGTCATTTTCAGATATCTTAATATACGCCTTGCGGCTTGCCAATGCCTATCAGTTGGCTCTGCATTGTAACTCGCTAATTGGTTTACTCCAAATGAAATATCAGGTCTTGACCAATTGCTTATATAAGATAGACTACCTATAAGAGACTGGCAGATCTCCTTACTAAATTTAGGACTTGATTGATTGATAGATTGATTGATTGATTGACGTGCAGCTGAATCAATCTGTTATTCTGTTACTCTTGTTGAGTAACCAGTGGAACAGAAGTTGCCTCCAGAAGTTGTGCGGCTCCATCACTGAAGGCTTTTAAAAAGAGATTGGACAGCCATCTGTCTGAAATGGTATAAGGTCTTCTGCTTGAGCAGTGGGTTGGACTAGATGACCTCCAAGGTCCCTTCCAACCTCTGTTCTCTGAGACTATTTGTTACAGTCCTTAATCCCCTGTTCAAAATTGAGTCCAAAATTCATTAACAACCTCTTGATTGTGATTGTGATAACCTTGCTGGAACTAGGAAAGAGTCTAGGCTGGCTGATATTATTTTATTTCTGATTTTTCATGCAGGTTTCTGGAAAGCCACCTGTCCACCCACCTGTGCCAGTCCTCTCTTGGTTTTTGTGAATTCGAAGAGCGGAGACAATCAGGGCGTGAAATTTCTCCGGCGCTTCAAGCAGTCCCTAAACCCAGCTCAGGTTTTCGATTTAATGAATGGGGGACCCCACTTAGGGTAACTTGGTTAACTTTCTTTCTTTCTTTCTTTCTTTCTTTCTTTCTTTCTTTCTTTCTTTCTTTCTTTCTTTCTTTCTTTCTTTCTCTCTCTCTCTCTCTCTCTCTCTCTCTCTCTCTCTCTCCCTCCCTCCGTCCCTCCCTCCCTTCCTTTTTCTTCCTTCCTTTCTCTCTCTCTCTCTCTTTCTTTCTTTCTTTCTTTCTTTCTTTCTTTCTTTCTTTCTTTCTTTCTTTCTTTCTTTCTTTCTTTCTTTCTTTGTACTGTACGCCATATTTCAGGGAGCCTCCATTTTAAAATTTCTTTTCTGATAAAATTTTGGTAAATAGAATTCCCTTCCTGAGGTCGTAAGTGGGGAAAATGGTCATAAGTCACTTTTTTTTTCAGTGTTGCTGTAAATCATCCGCTTAATACAGTTAGTCCTCAACTTACAACAGTTCATTTAGTGACCCAAGTCACAAGCATAGTGGAAAAAGTGACCTATGACCCTTTTTCATGCTTATGACCATTACATCATCCCCAGGGTCATGTGATTTACATCTGGGCGCTTCCCAATGGACTCATACTTATGACCGTTGCTGTATCCCAAGGTCACGCGATCCTCTTTGTGATCTTCTGACAAGCAACATCGATGGGGAAGCCAGATTCACTTAACAACCATGTTACTAACTGAACAACCTCAGTCATTCACTTAATGACTGTAGCAAGAAAATTCATAAAATGGAGCAAGACTCATTTAATTTCTCACTTAACAACATACATTTTGGGCTCAATTGTGGTTGTAAGTTGAGGTCTACCTGTAATATATCCGTTTCAGTGCTCAGAACTATTTTAATATTATTTTAAAGCAACCTTTTTTTTTCCCCCTGGGAAATTTCTCCAACACTTTCTTCCCAACATAGTTGATTTTTCACGGTTATGAGATTTCCTTGCCGACAGGATGGATCTGATTACGGACCTGGCTTTTTTCTCTTTCAGTTTACGATTATTTCAGAAGTTTGACAATTTCCGAATCCTGGTGTGCGGGGGAGACGGGAGTGTCGGCTGGGTCTTGTCTGAAATTGATAAACTCAACCTACATAAGCAGGCAAGTGTCTTTTTCTTTAAACCCTCAAAGAAATAAATTGAATTTTGTTTTTTTAAAAACTAGAAAAATGAAAGGAAAAGAATGTCCCATGATTATACCATAATTAAACATTGTCATAGAGTTTAATAGCAGTTAAGGTTAAGCAGGGGAATTTTATTATTGATTTTGTTTTATTATTTCATTTCATTTCATTTCACTTCACTTCACTATTTTATTTTATTTTATTTTATTTTATTTTATTTTATTTTATTTTATTTTATTTTATTTTATTTTATTATTTTATTTTATTTTATTTTATTTTATTTTATTTTATTTTATTTTATTTATTTTATTTTATTTTATTTTATTTTATTTTATTTTATTATTTTATTTTATTTTATTTTTTATTTTATTTTATTTTATTTTATTTTATTTTATTTTATTTTATTTTATTTTATTTTATTATTTTATTATTGTTTTGTTGATTTTATTTTATTTTGTTTTATGTTTATCCCATCCTTATTACTTTTACACATAACAGAAGGCAAAACTGAATACTTAACATATTCAAACACAACTTCTTCCTCCTGTCCTTCCCACGACAAGAACCCTGTGAAGTGGGTTGGGTTGAGAGACAGTGATTGGCTCAAAGTCACCCAGCTGGCTTTCATGTCTAAGGAGAGACTAGAGCTCCCAGTCTCCTGGTGATTGGCCCAAGGTTATCCAACTGGCTTTCATGTCTAAAATGGGACTAGAACTCCTAGTCTCCTGGTGATTGGCCCAAGGTCATCCAGCTAGCTTTCATGGCTAAGGTGTGACTAGAACTCCCAGTCTTCTGGTGATTGGCCTAAGGTCACCCAGCCACCTTTCAGGTATGACTAGAACTCCCAGTCACCTAGTGATTGACCCAAAGTCAACAACAACCATGTGAGGTGGATTGGGCTGAGAGAGAGTGACTGACTCAAAAGTCACCCAGCTAGCTTTCACATCTAAGGTGGGACTAGAACTCCCAGTCTCCTTGTGATTGGTTCAAAGTCACCCAGCTGATTTTCATGACTAAGGCAAGACTTGAACTCATGACCTCCTGCTTTCTAGCCTGATGCCTAAACCAGTAGACCAAACTGGCTCTCAGAAACCAAATCACAAATCTATATTTTTAATCTTTATTCCAGTGTCATTTGGGAGTGTTACCGCTTGGGACGGGAAATGACCTCGCCCGGGTTCTCGGTTGGGGAGGTTCCTGTGATGATGACACACAACTGCCTCAAATTTTAGAAAAATTAGAACGAGCTAGCACCAAAATGCTCGACAGGTGAGGAAATTCCTTCCTTGCTTATTGTGTTTGCATCGTCAAATCTTTTCCACGATCAACGTTCCTTCTCGATGAATCCTTCCGTTTTTGAATTTGAATTTTGGAATATTTCAGGTGGAGCATCATGTCGTATGAACTGAGGATGCCATCCAAGCAATGCATCCTTCCAGTTACTCCCGAAGAAGATGCTGATGATTGTCAGGTAAAATTTAAATTTAGGGTTGCAATTAAATAATATAAGATCTAATCTGGTTGTTGGGTAAATCTAAATTTCTGGATGTCATTAAATTATACAAGATCTAATTTGGATGCATTCAAACTGAGTAATACTCTGTCTGCTTCTCATCCTCCTTTTTCTCTCTCTCTACACACACTCACAAACACACACACACAAGCCACTTAGACAAAAGTGCTTCTGAAATCAGAATACTGATTAATTATGTATAGGATTTCAGCAAATGCTTAAGAGAAGAACTTGCAATAATACCATTAATGAGATCTGGGAAACTTACACGGTTCCATTTAATTGAAGTCATATGATTTATAGCGGGAAGAATCTATTGATATAGTAATAGGAATCATTGCAAGCATTTTCAGTCAGTGTTTAATTTCTAAAATGCTGAAGGAAGAGAAGGGATTTTTTTCCTCCCACAGTTAATAATGGGAGACCAATAAAGAAGAATATTTGTAGCTCAGGGTTGAACTGTGGGGTGCTTGGGGCTCTCTGAGCACTCCCTTTTGTCGTACTGGAAGAAACTCACACAACTTGCCACTCTTTTTAATTTATTTGTGGTCTGTCCTGGGCCACTGGAAAATTGCAGATTTTTTATGTTGCAATCACAAACTAGTCAAGATAGTAGCTTCAATCAAATGAAGTCAGGCCCACCATCTCTCTCATCTCTCACTCTTGTCTGTCTGTCTGTCTATCTATCTATCTATCTATCTATCTATCTATCTATCTATCTATCTATCTATCTATCTATCTATCTATTACTATATCTATCTATCTCTATCCATCTATCTATCCATATCTATCTATCTATCTATCTATCTATCTATCTATCTATCTATCTATCTATCTATCTATCTATCTATCCATCCATCCATCCATCCATCATGCATGCATGCATGCATCCATTATCCATTTATCATCTATCATCTATCTAATCTATCTATCACCTATATCTATATCTCTCATCTCTCTCATCTATCCATCCATCCATCCATCCATCCATCCATCCATCCATCCATCCATCATGCATGCATGCATCCATTATCCATTTATCATCTATCATCTGTCTAATCTATCTATCACCTATATCTATATCTCTCATCTCTCTCATCTATCCATCCATCCATCCATCCATCCATCCATCCATCCATCCATCCATCCATCCATCATGCATGCATCCATCATGCATGCATGCATCCATTATCCATTTATCATCTATCATATGTCTAATCTATCTATCACCTATATCTATATCTCTCATCTCTCTCATCTATCTATCTATCTATCTATCTATCTATCTATCTATCTATCTATCTATCTATCTATCTCTTTATTATTTATCTATATCATCTCTCTCTCCCTCTCCCTCCCTCATCTGTCTCTATCTATCTGTCTGTCTGTCTGTCTATCTATCTATCAATCTATCTATCTATCTATCTATCTATCTATCTATCTATCTATCTATCTATCTATCCATCTATCCATCCATATCTATCTATCTCTATCTCTATCTATCTATCTATCTATCTATCTATCTATCTATCTATCTATCTATCTCTCCATTATCTATCTATATCATCTCTCTCTCTCTCTCTCCTTCTCTCTCCCTCCCTCATCTGTCTGTCTGTCTATCTATCTATCTATCTATCTATCTATCTATCTATCTATCTATCTATCTATCTATCTATCTATCTATCTATCTCTCTTCTATCTATCATCTATCTATCTATCTGATATATGTTTGGGTGAAAAATAGGTATTTATTATGCAGCTGCATTTTAAGATCCAAAGCTTTTTTAAAACCTGTTTCTAGATGTCTGCATATGAGGATTCAGTTGCCACACATCTGACAAAAATCCTTGATTCGGATCAACACTCTGTTGTGATATCGTCCGCCAAGTAAGTTCAACTGCAGGGTGTAAAATTGCTTTCTAATTTGAAAAAAAAACCCCATGTCTTTCCATCTTTCTTCCTTCTGTTGCCCTTCTTTTCTTCTGAAGCATCCATACAGCAAGAGGCTACTTATGATCAATTGAGAATTTTATAGTGAAAAGTGAGGTGAGGAAAGGAGGGGAGAGGAGAGATTTTGTGTGTGTGATCTCACGGGCTTTTCGTTTGTAAAACATAAAATGTGCAATCTTAATGGGTTCTTTTTTCAACGATAAGTGGCCGAGCTAAATTAACGCCCAATGTAAAATTAATGCTTTAACATCATCAATTTCCCTTCTTGCTCCGATATTTCTTTCTCCTGAAAAAAGGATCTTGTGTGAAACTGTGAAAGGATTTGTGGCCAAAATAGGGAAGACTTGTGAGAGACCAGAGGAAAATACAGAAACGGACGCCATGGCTATAAAAGTAAGAATTGAGATGGTTTTGTTTGAAGAAATGATTCAGTATTTCATATTTATCTGTGCATTTCCCTAGCATTAATGCTTCTTTTGTATGGATACACAGAAGGCTTACCAAAAAAAATAAAAATCATGGAAGTCACCAGGTATAAAGATGGTTAAAGATGGCTAGTTTAAACAATGATTAGAAAAACGGTTGTAAAATCAGGCTGGTCATATGGATGACCATCGCAATTAATGGCCACCATCCAGTAAACTGGCTCCATTACGGTCATAAATTGAGAACTACCTGTACATCTCTCCACTGAAATGGTAGATTATAGTCGGCCTTTTTTTAATTATGGAAGACTTATAGAAGAGAATATTTGTAGCTCAGGGTTGAACTGAACTGAACAGAACAGTACAAGAGTAGAAGTAGAGTAGAGCAGAATAGGAATAGAATAATAGAATAATAGAATAATAGAATAATAGAATAATAGAATAATAGAATAATAGAATAATAGAATAAGAGAATAAGAGAATAAGAGAATAAGAGAATAAGAGAATAAGAGAATAAGAGAATAAGAGAACAGAACAAGAATAGAAGTAGAGTAGAGCAGAATAGGAATAAAATAATAGAATAAGAGAATAAGAGAATAAGAATAAGAGAATAAGAGAATAAGAGAACAGAACAAGAGTAGAAGTAGAGTAGAGCAGAATAGGAATAAAATAATAGAATAAGAGAATAAGAATAAGAGGAGCAGAATAGGAATAAAATAATAGAATAAGAGAATAAGAATAAGAGAATAAGAGAATAAGAGAACAGAACAAGAGTAGGAGTAGAGCAGAATAGGAATAAAATAATAGAATAATAGAATAATAGAATAATAGAATAAGAATAAGAGAATAAGAGAACAGAACAAGAGTAGAAGTAGAGTAGAGCAGAATAGGAATAGAATAGAATAGGAATAGGAGAATATACAGAATAGGATAGGATAGGATAGGATAGGATAGGATAGGATAGAATAGAATAGAATAGAATAGAATAGAATAGAATAGAATAGAATAGAATAGAATAGAATAGAATAGAATAGAATAGAACAGTTGCTGTGCCAAACCAGACAGTTATAGAGGTACAAATGACAGACTCAATAATTCCTCTGTCAGCTGCTCCTTTATATCCTTTTTAGTGCTCGGAACTGAACGAGAAGTTAAGCCTCCTGCTCCAGGCTCTCCACTCTGAAACCCAAGTTAGTTCAAGCCTTTCCCACATGGCTACGATCCCCATCGCTGAGGAAGAACCGGACGAGTCATCGAGTGAAGAATCTTTGCCGGATGCCAAAGAACTGTTCACCGAGAACAACGCAGCATCTCCGACCCAACAGATGTTCAAATCCCGAGAGCAGCTGATGCTACGGGCCAACAGCTTAAAGAAAGCTCTGAGACAGATCATTGAGCAAGCAGAAAAAGGTGAAGGAAATTTTAATTGTCTAGCTGTGCTTGGGATCATGGTTTGTTGATGGGGCTAACTAACAACTGAAACTTGGCCTAAGCTAAACCCTTTTTGACTGGTACAAGGACGGGGCTAAATGTCTATGGAGATTCTCACTCAGCCAGGTCATGGTTGTCCCAAAAGTGCTTTGTTTCAAGAGGCAACTGGACTTTCTTGGTTTTTCCTTGAAGACGTTTCGCTTCTCCCCCAAGAAGCTTCTTCAGTTCTGAAGAAGCTTCAGAACTTCTGAAGAACCGAAGAAGCTTCTCGGACGAGAAGTGAAATGTCTTTGAGGAAAACCAAAGAAAGTCCAGTTGCCTTATGAAAAAACAACAACACACCTTTGAGACAATTTCTCCCTCTGTAACTTGGATACCTTCTCCAGCCTATCTGCAAATGAAGGTTTGTTTCCCTGGTAGAGTAACTACCGCTTGCTGTATCATCTAAAATGTACAAAGTGAGGTTAACCGTGGCTTAACAATGGTTTGGTCAACTTACCCCTTTGTGTTGAAAATCATTTCGGTTTCTTTCCAGACACATAAAAAAAATTGATACAACTTTCTCATTAGTTTTCGCGGCGGAAATCAAATAGATTGCACAGGCCAGTGCAGGAGGCATATAGCCATTTCTCCTTCTATGGTTTCTTGCTGGTTTTCTTGAATAATTAATAGTGGCGTTTGGTGTTACAGTGGTGGATGAACAGAATGCACATAGTGAAGATCAATTAAACCAGGCCACGATGGACTATAATAAGGAATTAGAGGAATCCAAGGAAGAAAAAGACGAAGACACCAAAGAATATGAATGCCATCCGAGTAAGTAAACAGAAAAGGATATTTGCACATTCTATTCTATTCTATTCTATTCTATTCTATTCTATTCTATTCTATTCTATTCTATTCTATTCTATTCTATTCTATTCCATTCCATTCCATTCCATTCCATTCCATTCCATTCCATTCCATTCTATTCTATTCTATTCTATTCTATTCTATTCTATTCTATTCTATTCTATGCTATTCTATTCTATTCTATTCCATTCCATTCCATTCCATTCCATTCCATTCCATTCCATGCCATGCCATGCCATGCCATGCCATGCCATGCCATGCCATGCCATGCCATGCCATGCCATGCCATGCCATGCCATGCCATGCCATTCTATTCTATTCTATTCTATTCTATTCTATTCTATTCTATTCTATTCTATTCTATGCTATGCTATGCTATGCTATGCTATGCTATGCTATGCTATTCTATGCTATGCTATGCTATGCTATTCTATTCTATTCTATTCTATTCTATTCTATTCTATTCTATTCTATTCTATTCTATTCTCTATTCTCTATTATTCCAGAGTGGTACAGTGGCCTAGAGGTGGAGCTCTCGCCTCACAATCAGGAGGCTGTGAGTTTGATCCTAGGTAGAGGCAGATATTTCTCTCTCTGGGCACAATGAGAATGTATCTGCTGAACAAAACTCCACATTGGCAACAAGAAGGGCATCCGGCCAGTAAATACTCCACTAGCTCCATTCAGTTGCCCTGACTCCACCCCGCAAGGGATTATGGGGTCGTTAAAAGATGACGATTCTCTATATTATTCTCTTCCGTTCCATCCCATTTTCTATTCCATTTTCTATTTTGAAATCTGTTTTCCTTCTATGAAGGAAAAAGCCCCTACAAATTCCTAAAATGAAATATAAAGCGTTTCCAGCAAGCAAAGATTATCCTAGTGCAGTGATGGGTAACCTTTTTGCCATCGCATGCCAGGAGGGAATCGCGGGTGGGATCGCGGGTGGGGTGGGGGTGGGGTTGCATGCGTGTGTGCCCATACCCATAAATCTATGCGCCCCAACCCCGTGCGTGCAACTCCCCCCCATTCCCCGTGCTCCTGGCACGCGATGGCCCAGTAGGCCCGTTTTTCTTTCTCACCTGGCTCCAGGGCCTCTCTAGGAGTCTGGGGAGGGTGAAAACGGCCTTCCCCATCCTGCCGGAGGTCCTGCAGAGGCTGAAAACAGCCGGTTTCCCTACTTCTGATGGGCCCAGAAGACCCGAAAAATCAGCTGGCGGAGCTGAGCTCGCGTGCCCACTGATATGCCTACGTGTGCCACCTGCGGCACGCGTGCCATAGGTTTGCCATCACGATCCTAAGTGGTTGCCATGGTTCATTTATGTCATTTTCACAAGTATAACCTAAAGTACAGGTAATCCTCGACTAACGACCACATCTGAGCCCAAAATTTATGTTGCCAAGCGAGACAGTTCTTAATTGAGCTTTGCCCCATTCAATGACTTTTCTTTCCACCCTTGTTGTTCAGTGAATCACTGCAGTCGTTAAATTAATAACTTCGTTGTTAAGTGAATCTGGCTTCTCCAATGACTTTGCTCAGATGGTCAAATGGTCACAAAAGGGGATTGCATGGCCTCGGGACACTGTGACTGTCATAAATACAAGTCAGTTGCCAGTTTTGAATTTTGATCATGTAACCATGGAGATACCGCAGTGGTCATAAGTGTGGGAAAATGGCCCTAAGTCACTTTTTTTCAATGCTGTTGTAACTTTGAACGGTCCCTAAATGAACTGTTGTAAATCGAGGACTACTTGCATATATTTTCACTCTACGACCAGTTAAAACCGCCCCAAAGGTCCAGAAGGAGAAAGGAGAAAGCTCATAAAATCCTTCTCCTGCTGATTCTTTTTCAGTCCCAGTTGGTGTCGCCAGCAAGGAAAATCTTCCAGTCCTGAACACAAGAATAATTTGTCCAGGTAATGAAGACTTCATAATTCATTTTTTTTTTTGAGAAATTAATTGGAACCAGGCCAGATTCAGCTGCCCCTACAATTCATGTCTTAGATGGAGGAACTACATGATGGGGAAAACAGAGTAGTTCCACCTTAGTATCCATCATGAGAAGGTCCTTATTCCTTGAGTCCTCCTGGCAGGAGAAACTTCTCTATGGATGTAAGATGGATTTTGATTTTCAATTTCCCAGAGTCTAGAGAAGGTCATCTGGTATATATCATCCCTTACTTTGAAGGGAAGCAGCTGAGATGACCCAGTCGAATCCACCGTGTATTTACCATTCAAGGAATGGACGGGAAGCGCTTGTTAATCCAATCTATCAAATTGGCGCCATTTTATGGGGATTTTATCATGGTTTTATTTTAATGTAATATTTTATCTTATATATTGCACTGTCCTCATATTTTAGATAGGTAAATAGATGGTTAGATAGATAGATAGATAGATATAGATGGATGGATGGGTAGATAAGAAAGAGAGAGGATAGGTGGAGGGAGGGATGAATGGATAGATGGATGGATGGATGGATGGATGGATGGATGGATGGATGGATGGATAAGAAAGAGAGAGGATAGATGGATGGATGGATGGATAGATAAGAAAGAGAGAGGATAGATGGATGAATGGATGATAGATAGAGAGATAGAGAGAAAAGATAGATAGGTGGATAGATGGTAGATAGACAGACAGACAGACAGACAGATGATAGAAAGAGAGAGAAGATAGATGGGTGGATAGATAGATAGATAGATAGATAGATAGATAGATAGATAGATAGATAGATAGATAGATAGATAGATAGTTGGATAGATAAGAGAGAGGATAGGTGGAGGGATGGATGAATGGATAGATAGATAGATAGATAGATAGATAGATAGATAGATAGATAGATAGATAGATAGATAGATAGATAGATGATAGAATGAGAAAAGATAGATAGGTGGGTAGATAGGTAGATGGTAGATAGATAGATAGATAGATAGATAGATAGATAGATAGATAGATAGATAGATAGATAGATAGATAGATAGACAGACAGACAGACAGACAGACAGACAGACTATAGAAAGAGAGAGAAGATAGATGGGTGGGTAGATAGATAGATAGATAGATAGACAGACAGACAGACAGACAGACAAACGATAGAAAGAGAGAAGGGTGGATAGATAGGTAGATGGTAGATAGATAGATAGATAGATAGATAGATAGATAGATAGATAGATAGACAGACAGACAGACAGACAGACAGACAGACAGACAGACAGACAGACAGACGATAGAAAGAGAGAGAAGATAGATGGGTGGGTAGATAGATAAATAGATAGACAGACAGACAGACAGACATCCACCCACACCCACACAAACATAGAGATAGATATATATTTTAATCACTGTCCATCTTGAATACCTATCAGAAAGAGGAAACCTGAGAGGTTGATACTATATGGAATGAATATATATATATATACATACACACGGTATATACACATACATACATGCCTACCTACATACATACATACATACATACATACATAAATATCTGCTGATGGCTCTACTTAAATTTATATTTGTGTTTGTAGGTCTAATATGGTTTATGAGTGTTGTATATCAGCAATTACAAGACCTCTGTAGATTTTTGGTGTTCAGTTGCTAAGTTGTGTCTGATTCTTTGCAACGTGTTCAGTAGAAAAAGTGACTTATTTTCTTCTCTTAAAATTTTGTCCCTTTCTGTTTCCAACGAATGGAAGGGAGGTGTTCAGAAACTTAGAAAAAGAAACAGATATTTTGTCATGTTTGTTGAACATTTGACGGAGAGGCAAGATTTTTAACCTGTCAACTGATTCCTAAATGACTTAAATATCTAATTAAAATGTATCTCCCCCCCCTCCGCCATTTTTCCATCAGGTCTGAGAGCAGGTCTCGCTGCCTCTATTGCGGGAAGCTCCATTATCAGCAAAATGTTACTAGCAAATATTGATCCGTATGGCGCCACCCCTTTTATTGATCCTGACCCAGAATCGCTGTAAGAAACAAGTTTAATTCTTGCTCCTTTCTCATTTAATGGGCCTTCTTTTTTTTTACAGTATTAATATTCGGTGCTGTTATGTTCATGTATTACACAAGAGAGCATTTAAATGCCGGAGGTTTAAAGCACTAGAATTCTTTGTTCCTTCCATCTCAGAATGAAAAAGCAGAAGTTCTAATTAGCACAAGGGAAAAAATATTTCTATTAATTTTTTTGGTTGTAAACAAAAAGCCTACAATTATCTCAGCAAAGTGCATACCGTTCTTAGAGTCCTCCGCTCTTAAGAGTTTTAACAACAATAAGATAGAGAAAATTGGCATGATTTGGGGCAAGGAATTTTCATGGAATAGAGCAGAATTCTGGGGAATTCTGGGAGCTGAAGTCCACAAGTCTTGGAATTGCCAACTGGAGACCCCTGGAATAGAATAGAGTAGAGTATAGAAGAGAAGAGAATTATAGAAGAGAATGCAGAAGAGAAGAGAAGAGAGAAGAGAAGAGAGAAGATATAGAGAAGAGAATTATAGAAGAGAATGAGGAAGAGAAGAGAGAATATGTGTTAACAGAAGAGAAGAGAAGAGAAGAGAAGAGAATTATAGAAGAGAATGCAGAAGAGAAGAGAAGAGAGAATATATGTTAACAGAATGGAATAGCATAGAGAAGATATGGAGAAGAGAAGAGAATTATAGAAGAGAATGCAGAAGAGAGTAGAGTAGAGTAGAGTAGAATAGGGTATAAGTAGACATGCTTAGTGCTCATTTACTACCTCTAGGGAATTAGGAGTAGCCACCCAACCTTCACAGTACTACAAGTAGTTCTCAATTTAGGACAGGTCCCTTAACTCGATTGTGAACAATGGGTTTGCTTAACGACTGGGGCGTTTAACAAAAAAGGAACCGTTTTCTCCTGGGTTCTCCTGGGTTCTAGATTTAAGAAAATGCTGATAGGATCCCTGCAAGGACCTCTGTGCAACCCGAACCACTTTCTTCCCCCTTGAATGTGGATTGTTAGCCAAACCCTGCTATCTCTCCATACTCAGCCTACTACCCCTCTAGGATAGGATCACAAAAGGTTTGGGATTGCTCTAAGAAGGAAGCTTAGAGTTGGGCTGTTTGTTGTGTCCCTGTGCGTTGCTTCCTCCATGTGCTATTACCAACAGGAGTTGTGCCTTTGTGTACAGGGAAGGCTATTCAGAGAAGTGCGTCATGAACAATTATTTCGGCATCGGGTTGGACGCGAAGATTTCATTAGAATTTAACAACAAGCGGGAGGAACATCCTGAAAAATGCAGGTGAGTCACGGTGAAGATTCGAAAGAGTCCTCGCCTATGCCTTTGTACAAACTACAGCTAGTCCTCAACTTACAACCATTCATTTAGTGACCGTTCGAAGTTACAATGGCACTGAAAAAATGTAACCATTTTTCACACTTACGACCGTTTCAGCATCCCCACAGTCACGTGATCCAAATCCAGAGGCAACTGGCATGTACTTGTGACAGTTGCAGTGTCCTGGGGGGGCGGGGGGCGATGTCACATGATTCCCTTGGCGACCTTCAGACAAGCAAAAGTCCATGGGGATTCGCTTAACAACCGTGGTCAGAAAGATTGAAAACAATGGGGCCAAACTCCCTTCGGAACCCAAGGGTTGTTCTCGCTTAGCGACAGGAATTTTGCTGGACTCCATTGTGGTCGTAAGTTGTGTGCATAGGCAGGGGGTTGAGGTCTTACTGAAGGTTTCTGATCGATTAATCCCCTGCTTTTGTGTGATCCCTGTGTTTTTCCTTTCAGAAGCAGGACCAAGAACATGATGTGGTACGGAGTCCTTGGTACGAAAGAGCTGTTACAACGGACTTACAAAAACTTAGAGCAGAAAGTTCAACTCGAGGTAAGGCTTAAACTCCCCGACATGCTTTTTGTCTCGTGTCCCCCCGAAGCAAAATGAATCTCGACTTTTGTGATATTTTTAGTTGTAAAAGTCAACTTCACCTTAGAATAGAATAACAGAGTTGGAAGGGACCTTGGAGGTCTTCTAGTCCAACCCCCTGCTTAGGCAGGAAACCCTACACCACTTCAGACGAACGGTTATCCAACATCTTCTTAAAAATCTCCAGTGTTGGAGCAATCACAGCTTCTTGTGGCAAGTTGTTCCACTGGTTAATTGTTCTGACTGTCAGGAAATTTCTCCTTAGTTCTAAGTTGCTTCTCTCCTTGATGAGTTTTCACCCATTGCTTCTTGTCCTGCCCTCAGGTGCTTTGGAGAATAGCTTGACTCCCTCTTCTTTGGGTCAGCCTCTGAGATATTGGCACCTTATCGCTGTCACACCTTGTGAGGGCAAAATATATATGTAGACAGAAGTCCAGCTGGATACGGGTAGTCCTCGACGTATGACCACAATGGAGCCCAACAAAATTGCAGCTTACAATACTGCATTCTAACCACTGTGCCACCAGGGCTCCTACAAGTTAGCCTTCAAGTCTAACCTATATCTGTAATTAATGGAAACTCCAGTATATTTCTGTGGTTATTTATACAGTGTTTTATACCTTGCAGTGCGATGGGCAATATATCCCTCTTCCTAGCCTTCAAGGCATAGCCGTTTTGAACATCCCAAGCTACGCTGGTGGGACAAATTTCTGGGGTGGAACCAAGGAAGATGATGTAAGTCTTGCTCTTCAGGTTATTTTCTTTCCGAAGTCCTGTTGATTTTCTAAAGGAAGTTTGCATAAAAGTGGAAGATACTGTTTATTAAGAGGTTTTTTGTTTGTTTTTTTAAATCCTCACTGTCTGTTTTCCAAGACTTGTTGAAGTCAATTTGGTACCCATCACATTTTCATTTGGCGTCAAGGAACATCAATAGATCAGCTCCCCCCGGAGATACGGAGGATCCCGGATCTGTGCACCTTCCGCCGCGCTCTCAAGACCTTTTTATTCCACCAGGCGGGCCTGGCCTAATCTTTTTCCCCTTTTTCTCTTTTAATACGTAAATTTCAATCTGTTTTTTAAATGATTGGGGTGGTTTTAAATCTGTCTGGGCCAAATTTGTTTAATTCGGTTTTATTCTGTTTTTTAAATTTTGTATTTATGTATTTTATTGCTTGGCTGTTCACCGCCCTGAGTTCTTCGGGAGTAGGGCGGTATATAAATCAAATAAAGACTAAAGACTAAAGATCAGTAGATGGTAGAGGCAGATATTTTGCCATTTCCAACAGCCCAGAGGTTCTCATATACTGACGAAAGATTCCAGTCCCCACCTTGTGAATAGGAACTCTTTCCAATACTTCAGTAGTGACCTTTAAAATTAGAGTTCCGTTCCAAATCTCTACCCTCTCTGATATTTAAGAAATGCCGATTTATAACCTGGAGCGAAAGACCTAACGATGACAGCAGGGCCGGAATGCAAATGTTGAAATATACAAACCTGAAACGCAGGGCATAAAAAAGATTTCTCTTTTTCCTCCAGATCTTCGGGGCGCCATCGTTCGACGATAAAATCTTGGAGGTGGTGGCGGTATTTGGCAGCATGCAGATGGCCGTTTCCCGGGTGATCAAACTCCAACATCATAGAATAGCCCAGGTTTGTCGGATGCCCAGAAAGAAGGAAATGAGAGAGTTCCCTATACCAGGGATCCCCAATCCGCAGGCTGAGGCCCACTCCTGGGCCGTGAACCATTTGGAACTGGGCCGTGGAAGTGATCACGCATCCTAATTTGGGCGAGCAGCGGGCGAGCCCGTATGTGCATGCACGCAAATGGAGCTGTGTGCAGGCACGCTTACCGGCTGCTCATGTAGAACCAACCCCTCTCCTCCACCCACCGGAAAGATTGGGGAACGTTGCCTTATATCTAATAGTGGGCTACAACCGGTTTACTAACTGGTTCTGTGACCGTGTGTCTTGCGCACGCACATGGGCCTCTCTCTCATGCGCCTAACATGCTTTGGCTCAGTGTTCAAAATACAGCAATTTGAGGCTCAGCTGCTTACCTTCTAAGGCAGCCCCGGTAAGTAGAACAGGGGAGGCACAGAAATAAACTGTGCCATATGAATCAGCTGAGCCAGAAAGAAGGAAATATAGACAGGAGAGGGTGGGGGGCAGGTGGGCGGGGCCAGCTGATTGTCAGAACTACCGGTTCGCCCAAATTTGTCTGAATCGGCAGAAGCCCACCACTGCTCATATCAATGAAAACTCTCGGTCATTCAGGCCAAAGTGTCTAAAGTTAAATCATGGTAACTGGACTAATATTTTTGTTAGTCTGAGATGTCCTCATCCAAGCAGTTTCATCAGCCAGAGAAAGTGAGGCAGAGAGTCATTGGAATGTATGAGCCTTTGTGACACGAATTTGGGGCGTTTCTTCCACAAAATGCATTACAATATATCGATAAAAGCTCTCAATCATCCAGGTCAAAGTCTAAAAGTTAAATCATGGCAACTGGACCTAATTTTTTTGCCAGTCTGGGATGGTTCCCTGTTACAGTCAACTGGGTTCACAATGGGGTGGGGTGGGAATGGAGATTTTGCAGTATCCTTCCCCTGGAGTGGGGTGGGAATGGAGATTTTGCAATATCCTTCCCCTGGAGTGGGGTGGGAAGGGAGATTTTGCAGTATCCTTCCCTCAGGAGTGGGGAGGGAATGGGGATTTTGCAGTATCCTTTCCCTGCCACGCCCACCAGCACATGGCTGGCTCATGTTTAAGACAGTGGTGAAATTCAAATATTTTTACTACTGATTCTGTGGGCGTGGCTTGGGGGGCATGGTGTGGCTTGGTGGGCGTGGCTTGGTGGGCGTGGCAGGGGAAGATATTGTAAAATCCCCATTCCCTCCCCACTCCTGGGGGAAGGATATTGCAAAATCTCCATTCCCACCCCACTCTGGGGCCAGCCAGAGGTGATAATTGCCGGTTCTCCGAACTGCTCAAAATTTCCACTACCGGTTCTCCAGAACCTGTCAGAACCTGCTGGATTTCACCCCTGGTTTAAGGGATCATTCACTAAGACTCCAAGTCCCTCTCAAAGTTACCGTTTTTGAGCCAAGTTTCGCCTAATCTGTCCTTGGACCTTGGGTTTTTCCTGCGTAGGTGCAAAACCTTGCTCTTCTCAACATTACATTTTAAATTTTCTGTTTTCACTCTTAAGTGGGGCTCCAAAGTGGAAACTGATCAAGGAGAGAAGCAACTTAGAACTAAGGAGAAATTTCCTGACAGTGAGAACAATCAATCAGTGGAACAACTTGTCTCCAGAAGTTGTGAATGCTCCAACACTGGAAGTTTTTAAGAAGAGGTTGGATAACCATTTGTCTGAAGTGATGGAGGGTTTCCTCCTGCCTAAGCAGGGGGTTGGACTAGAAGACCTCCAAGGTCCCTTCCAAGTCTGTTATTTTAAAATTCTAAATCCCCCGCGGTGCGAAATGTAGCATCCTTTTTTTGCCCTTGGGCAGAATGGGTCTGGACAGGAGCCATTGTTCTTCGTGGAAGTTTGCTTGAGCGTCTTGCAGCCTGCTGAAATCTTGTTTACTCTTTTTTTCAGTGCAGGGCGGTGAAGATCACGATACTTGGGGATGAAGGAGTACCTGTTCAGGTCGATGGGGAAGCTTGGATTCAGCCCCCAGGCATCATTAAAATTGTGCACAAGAACCGAGCCCAGATGCTAACGCGAGACAGAGTACGTCCGGGTTTTTTTTTTGGGGGGGGGCGTCTTTCTCCTAACACACAGAGACTATAATAATAAAAAAAGCAGAGATAATACAGGTTACAACCGTTCTTTTAGTGATCATTCAGAGTTACAGCGCAGCTGGGTGGGAAAAAGTTGACTTTGGGATGTTTTTTATACTAACGACCCCACGGACACATGATCCAAGTTTAGACGCTCGGCAGCTGACTCGTATTTATGATGGTTGCACAGTCCTAGGGTCACACAATCCCCTTTTGCGACCTTCGGACCAGAGGAGTATAAACCTACTGGTTTTAAAACCAGTTTTTAAACCTAAATCAGCTTCTGAAATGTTATGTGACCCTCTGGTCTCTCTCTTTCTCTC
This sequence comes from Pantherophis vulpinus, assembly GCA_037215915.1. NCBI lineage: Eukaryota > Metazoa > Chordata > Lepidosauria > Squamata > Colubridae > Pantherophis > Pantherophis vulpinus. The sequence goes on from JAXLNS010000005.1 coordinate 133,912,938, forward strand.
TCTCTGTGAGTGTGTGTATCACTACCTCTCTCTCTCTCTCTCTGTCTCTCTCTTTATCTCTCTATTTTTCCATCAATCATCTATCTATCTATCTATCCATCTCTATCTCTATCTCTCTATCTCTCCATCCATCCATCCATCCATCCATCTATCACTATCTATATCTCTATTACTCTTTCTCTTTCTCTCTATCCATATCTATCTATCTATCTATCTATCTATCTATCTATCTATCTATCTATCTATCTATCTATCTATCTATCCATCTCTATCTCTATCTCTCTATCTTTCCATCCATCCATCCATCCATCCATCCATCCATCCATCCATCACTATCTATATCTCTATTACTCTCTCTCTTTCTCTCTATCCATCTATCCATCCATATCTATCTATCTATCTATCTATCTATCTATCTATCTATCTATCATCTATCTATCTATCTATCTATCTATCTATCTATCTATCTATCTATCTATCCATCTATCCATCTCTATCTCTATCTCTATCTCTATCTCTATCTCTATCTCTATCTCTATCTCTATCTCTATCTCTCTTATCTTTCCATCCATCCATCCATCCATCACTATCTATATCTCTATTACTCTCTCTATTTCTCTCTATCCATCTATCCATCCATATCTATCTATCTATCTATCTATCTATCTATCTATCTATCTATCTATCTATCCATCCTATCTATCCCTCTCTCTCTCCATCCATATCTGTCTGTCTATCTATCTATCTATCTATCTATCTATCTATCTATCTATCTATCTATCTATCTATCTATCTATCCATCCATCCCCCCCTCTCTCCCCATCCATATCTTTCTGTCTGTCTGTCTGTCTGTCTTTCTGTCTGTCTATCCATCCATCCATCCATCCATCCATCCATCCATCCATCCATCCATCCATCCATCCATCCATCCATCCATCCCCTCCTCTCTCTCCATCCATGTCTATTTGTCTGTCTGTCTATCTATCTATCTATCTATCTATCTATCTATCTATCTATCTATCTATCTATCTATCTATCTATCTATCTATCTATCTATCCAGAGAGAGTGGGGGGAAGAAGTAACCCAATTTTGTCTTTTGTCCTTTTTTCATTGCAAGATGCACCATTAAACTACTAGACTATGAATGCCTGGCTGGGCTGTGGCTTCAAGGATGCCGGATTTATTTATTTACTTATTTTTTTTTCTCAATTCTGAACAGGCCTTTGAAAGTACATTAAAATCTTGGGAAGATAAACAGAAGTGTGATTCTTGCAAACCAGGATTACGGTCCCCGTTGTATCCGCACCAGGCAGTGGAACTGGCTTCGGAGGAAGAGACGACACAGATCCAGGCTTGTTCTCAGGTGGCGGAAGAGCTGATTACCAGGTAGGGAAGAGACTAAAGGCAAAAAGCCTGTAGAGATTCTCCGTCATCCAGGTCGTGGTTGTCCCAAAGGTGCTTTTTTTCAGGAGGCAACTGGACTTTTTGTTTTTTCTTTTCTTAAAGACCTTTCGCTTCTCATCCAAGAAGCTCCTTCAGCTCTGGCTGGATGGTGGGGAATGGAAGGGTTTATATTCCTTGTAGACAGCTGGTCATTTGCATCCTTTTAGAGGGCCGTTGAGACCACTTGGAGGTTTCTCTGTGACCTCAGGGTCACCTGAGTGATGCTCCTGGTTCCTGTAGTCTGCAATTTTTCCCTCTGGAAATCCATTCCTACTCCCACACCGTTCAGAGGGTCTTCATCCCAAATTGCATAGCTAAAAGTCTGTAGAGATTCTCCATCATCCAGGTTGTGGTTCTCCCAAAGGTGCTTTTTCTGGAGGCCACTGGGCTTTCTTGTTTTTTCTTTTGAAGACATTTCGCTTCTCATCCAAGAAGCTTCTTCAGCTCTGACCGGATGGTGAGGAAGGGAAGGATTTATACTCCTTGCAGACAGCTGGTCATTTGCATCCTTTGAGAGGATCGTTGAAGCACTTGGAGGTTTATTGTGTCCTCAGGGTCCCCTGAGTGGTGCAAATGGTTCCTGTAGTCTGTATAGCTATGCAATTTGGGATGAACCCCCTTGGAATGGCATGGGAGTAGGAATGGATTTCCAGAGGAAAAAAACTGCAGACTACAGGAACCATTTGCACCACTCAGGGGACCCTGAGGACACACAGAGAAACCTCCAAGTGGCCTCAACGGCTCTCAAAAAGGATGCAAATGACCAGCTGTCTGCAAGGAGTACAAATCTTTCCATTCCCCACCAGCCAGTCAGAGCTGAAGAAGCTTCTTGGATGAAGAGCGAAATGTCTTCAAAAGAAAAAACAACAAAGTCCAGTTGCCTCCTGAAAAAAGCACCTTTGACACTAAAGGCAGTTCATCAATTCAGGATTATCCCCTGCCTTCTTTTTATGGGACTTCTCAATCCTTCAGGTCATGGTTGTCCCAAAAAGTTTTGTTTTTTTGTTTTTTGTTTTTATTGAATTTGTATACCGCCCTACTCCCGAAGGACTCAGGGCGGTGAACAGCCATAAAATAAAACAATATAAATACAAAATTTAAAACAGAATAAAACAAATTAAATAATTTGGCTGAACAAATTTAAAACCCCAATACTTTAAAACCAAATTTAAAATTTAAAAAAGTGTTTTTCCCAAAAGGCAACAGGATTTTCTCGGCTTTTTTCCTCTTTTTTTTTTTTTTTTAAATACAGGTAGTCCTCCAAGTACGACAGCTCATTTAGTGACCATCGAAGTTACAACGGCACTGGAAAAAATGACTTATGACTGTTTTTCACACTTTTCAGATGCGATCAAAATTCAGACACTTGGCAACTGGCATGTACTTATGACGGTGGCAGTGTCCCGGGGTCACGTGATCCCCCCTTTTGCGACCTTCTGGCAAGCAAAGACAACGGGGAAGCCAAGTTTGCTTAACAACCGTGTTATTAATTGAACACCTGCAGTGATTCGTTTAACAACCGTGGCAGGAAAAGTTGTAAAACGGGAGAAAACTAACTTAACAAATGTCTCGCTTAGCCACAGAAATTTTGAGGTCAATTGTGGTCGTACGTCGAGGACTGCCTGTATTTATGACTCCTATTTTTTTATGTTGCTTTGGTCGTTTTCCACTCTGGTTGCTTTTTATTCTTTTTATTCCGTTTTAAAGCCACCCAGAGTTGTGTATAAGTATAAGTATAAGTATAAGTATAAGTATAAGTATAAGTATAATTTTATTTCTATACCGCCCTTCTCCCGAAGGACTCAGGGAGGTGTACAGCCTATTTAAAAACACAAGACAAACATCAATTTAAAATTTAAAATTATTAAATAAATTTAAATAATTATTATTAATTATTTATTAATTATTATTAATAAATAAAATTATTAAATAAATTCGGCTCAATTTAAAACCCTAGAAAATTTAAAATACCCCAATTTAAAATATTACGTTGATAGCCCGTTGTGTATCGGAGACAGGCAGCTTGTAAATTTAATAAATAAAGAACAAACAAATTTTCTGGCCTTTTTCATATATTTTTTTCCCCTCTTTTATCCCCCCTTCCCCAATCTGCTCTTTTCCACAGAATCTGTGAAGCTGCCAAAATTCACAGCCTCTTGGAGCAAGAGCTGGCTCATGCGGTGAATGCTTGTTCTCATGCTTTAACCAAAGGCGGCCCGAAATTCCCTGAGGTAAGGAAAAAAAATGAAAGATCTGTCTTCAAATAAGTTCTTGATAAGAATTCTCGATAAGAATGGAGGACACGTGAAGCATTAATAGCACTTTATATGGCTTTGGTAAGGCCACGCTTGGAATACTGCATTCAATTTTGGCCACCACAATGCTAAAAAAGATGTTGAGACTCTAGAAAGAGTGCAGAGAAGAGCAACAAAGAGGATTAGGGGGCTGGAGGCTAAAACAGATGAAGAACGGTTGCAGGAACTGGGTATGTCTAGTTTAATGAAAAGAAGGACTAGGGGAGACATGATAGCAGTCTTCCAATATCTCAGGGGCTGCCACAAAGAGGAGGAAGTCAAACTATCCTCCAAAGCACCTGAGGGCAGGACAAGAAGCAATAGGTAGAAACTAATCAAGGAGAGAAGCAACCTGGAACTAAGGAGAAACTTCCTGACAGTTAGAATAATTAAGCAGTGGAACCGTTTGCCACCAGAAGTTGGGGGTGCTCCATGAGTGGAAGTTTTTAAGAAGAGATTGGACAGCCATTTGTCTGAAATGGCATAGGGCAGGGATGGCTAGTCTTTTTGCCATTGCGTGCCAGGAGCAGGAATGGGGATGGGGGGGGGTCATGCACACGCGTGCCCACACCCATAATTCTATGCATTCCGCCCCCGCACATGCGCGCACGCCCCCCACTCTCCCCCGCTCCTCGCACATGATGGCCCGGTGAGCTCGGTAGGCCCGTTTTTCTCTCTCCCCAGGCTCCAGAGCTTATCTAGGAGCTTGAGGAAGGCGAAAATGACCTTCCCCCCCTGGAGGCCCTCCAAAGGCCAGAAATGGCCCGTTTGCCAACTTCCATTGGGACCAAAAGTCCCATTTTTTTGCTCTCCCCAGCCTCTGGAGCCTTTCTAGGAGCCTGGGGAGGGTGAAAACAGCCTTCCCCACACCCCCGGAGGCCCTCTGGAGACTGGAAACATCTCGTTTGCCAACTTCCGGTGGGCCCAGAAGGCCCGAAAATTAGTGGAGCTGAGCTCACATACCCACAGATATGGCTATGCGTGCCACCTTTGGCACGTGTGCCATAGATTCACCATCATGGGCATAGGGTTTCCTGCTTGAGCAGGAGGTTAGACTAGAAGACCTCCAAGGTCCCTTCCAACTCTGTTATTCTATTCTATTCTATTCTATTCTATTCTATTCTATTCTATTCTATTCTATTCTATTCTATTCTATTCTATTCTATTCTAGTCTAGTCTATTCTAGTCTAGTCTAGTCTAGTCTAGTCTAGTCTAGTCTAGTCTAGTCCCCAAAATTGGCAACTACTGTTAGAATTGACACATGCATAGTGAAAGGTTTAATGCTGTGCTTTTGTCATATGGATCATTATCAACTCAATGAATACTTGTACACTCGTTCATACCAAACAATCACGATCTGACCAGTCTCTGATGCTGGATGTTTTTATTTCTTGAAAAGGATTTTTAAAAATATTCCGTTGCTAAGCAACACAGTTGTTAAGCGAGCCTTGCCCCATCTTAAGACCTTTCTTGCCATGTTGTTAAGTTAGTCACACAATTGTTAAGTGAATCTAGCTTCCCCGTTGACTTTGGTCATCGGAAGGTCACAAAAGGAGGATCACGGGACCCTGGGATGCTGCAACCGTCATAAATTTGAGTCAGTTGCCGAGGGTCTGAATTTTGATTCAGACGTGACCACAGGGGTGCTGCCACGGTCATAAGTGTGAAAAACAGTCCAGAAGTCACTTTTTCTCAGTGTTGTTGTAACTCTGAACGGCCTCTAAATGAAGGGTTGTAAGTCGAGGACTACCTGTAATTAAATGTATAGCTTTGTGTTGCTGGGATCTTCATGATTTTTTCCCCCTCTGCAGATCCTTACCAGAAATACCGCGCTGGAAATAGCTGCCACTGTGAAGGCATTACATGATGAAACGGAGTCCTTGTTAGTTGGAAAGGCCTCGTTGGTAAGATGATGATGATGATGATGATGATGATGATGATGATGATTTACTTTATTCATTAAACATGAAACTCGGTCAACTGAACATTCAAAAATGCATCACAAATACCATTGACCGGTGCTAATGGTTGATACGGAGACAAATAGATAATGATAGACAGATGATGGATAGATAGTTGATACTAATAAAGAAGAATATTTGTAGCTCAGGATTGAAATGATGACTCCTTGCTCAGAGCTCCGAGAGCACCAAGGACCCCTGAGATAGTTGATTGATAGGTGATAGATAGAGGACATAGCTAGATAGGTATAGATAGAGGTGAAAGACAGGCAGAAAGACAGAGGTTCCTATTAGACAACTCAGCCTAACCAAATTATAATTTGCTGTTTTGGTAGCAATTGGAATCCCCTTGCGAGGAGCTGCTGGTGTCGGCGGTGCACAATCTGGAGACCGAACTGAGAAAGTTGGGCGAAATTCCTTGGCTCTGCTATATTCTGCAGATGAATGATGACGAGGTGGGTGGAATTCACACGTGCAAGCCCTGATCCTCGCTATTCCCTCTTTTTTGGGGGTAAAGGGGGATCGGACCTGCCTTGAAAATCTGACCCAGGTGCAGGGAAGTTAACTGCCAGAGGTTATGAATGCTTTGAGGACGGTAGTGGGATTCAAACAATTTAACAACCGGTTCTCTGCCCTAATGACTGGCTGCATGGGCATGGCCATGGTGGGCGTGGCCATGGTGGGCGTGGCTAGGAGTGACAGACAGCACTCGGCCTCCTGTCTGTCCGGGAGCAAAAATGGGCCGCGGGGGAGCCGTGCCGCACCTCCCGCACCCCGTTTTGGGCCTAGTAGGCCTCCCTGCAGCCTCCCAGGAGGAAAAATAGGGCACGTAGAGACTCCTCGAAGGGCGGAGCCAGCCAGCAATTTAATAACTGGTTTGCCTGAACCGGCTGAATCCCACAATTGTTTGAAGATGAATTGGAAGAGGTATTTGAACCTTCAGCGAACACACCATCCTTTCGGCAGAAGGAAGGAGCTGCTTCTGATTGAGACTGAAAAAGATACAGCTGCTTTAAAGCTCTTTAAAGACTCAGAAAAGTTAATGGGATTTTAAAAGCAGCTTCCTCCGCGCCCCCCGCCCCCCCATTTTTTTCCAGGTCAGTACGGAAGCCTGAATTAAAAACAGTTTTTTTTTAAGCAGGCGCTGTGCTTATTACACAAGATCTGAATCATTTTTTCTGCACCCTTTTTGAAGTATATTCAATTCTATTTGGCTGCCGGTAAATATGGATTTTTGACTCTTCTTTGTGTAGAAAAGGTCAGGATTGATCTTGCCAGTTTTCGGGTGTGAGCAGAGAATATAAATATGTTTTTTTATGTTTTTACTGTGGGTAAGATTTTTAACTCACGAGAAATACAATTTAGTAGAAAAAAATCGCTTCATAATATAGTTAATTTACACCCAACAGGTATCTCGTTTTGAAAAGGGATGACTTCACCCTCCATTCGGAACATTTTCATATTGTGGAATTATTCCTAAAATTCCTCTACTTGGCAAACATTCTGTCTTCCTGGTTCGTTTTTCAAGGTCGAATTTCACGATCCCTTTAAAGGATAAACTTGGATAAATGAAGGATAACTTCATTTTTCTTTCATCCTATCAAGATTATCCATCGTGTTTTACCTTTTGGATTTACAACCATCCTTTTCAACGAAGCACACCTTGAATTGAATGGATAGAGCAATGATGGCTAACCTTTTTGTCATCGCGTGCCGAAAGTGGGGCGGGGCGCAGGGCACAAGGGGGGTCACACACACACGTGCCTGCACCCATAATGCAATGCATGTGTGACCCCCCCGCCCCCGCGCATCCACACCTGACACCCCCGTGCTCCCCTGATCCCGCCGCGCATGTGCACGCGAGCCTCCCACGGCCCGTTTTTGGTCTCAGGAGGCTAATAGCGGTAGCGATGGAGGCGGGTGGTTTGGAGAACCAGTAGCAAAACACCCTGCCCCCCCCCATGCCCAGCTGAGCCTCACAATCATCAGAGGCTTTTTTTTTTTTACTTTTAAAAGCATTTTTTCTACAATCTCTTCGGCCGAAAAAATGCTTTTAAAAGTAAAAAAAAAAAAGCCTCTGATGATCGCGCGGATCAGCTGGGATCATCAAAGGCTTTTAAAAGAAAAAAAACCCCTTTTTTTTCTTTTAAATGCCTCTGACGATCCAATGCCTGTGACGATCCAAGCTGAGTTCCCTGATCGTCAGAGGCATTTAAAAGAAAAAAAGTCTCTGCCGATCAGGCAACTCAGCTGGGATCGTCAGAGCCTTTTGAAAGCATTTTTTTACAACCTCTTCGCCGAAGAGATTTTAGTTTATTTTTAGTTTAGTTTAGTTTTATTTGATTTGTATACCTCCCTACTCCCGAAGGACTCAGGGCGTTGAACAGCCACAGGATAAAAAACATAAATACAAAATTTAAAACTGAATAAAATTGTATTAAACAATTTGGCTGAAGACAGATTTAAAACACACCAATAAATTAAAAACGAATTAAAATTTACGTTTTAAAAAGGGGGGAAAGGGAAACAGTTAGGCCAGGCCAGCCTGATGGAATAAAAAGGTCTTTAGAGCGTGGCGGAAGGTGCGCAGATCCAGGATCCTCCGTATCTCTGGGGGGAGCTCATTCCAGATAGTAGGTGCCCCCACAGAGAAGGCTCTCCCCCTGGTGGCCGCCAGTCGACATTGTTTGGCTGACGGCACCCGGAGGAGCCCCTCTCTATGGGAGCGTACCGGCTGGTGGGAGGCTACTGGTGGCAGCAGGCGGTCCCGTAAGTAACCAGGTCCTAAGCCATGGAGCACTCTAAAGGTGGTAACTCGCGCAGGAGGGGTACTACATGGGAACGATGTTGTAGAAAAAATGATTTTAAAAGTAAAAAAAAAAAAAAATTGGCCAAGCCCACCCAGTCACATTACCCCCCCGCCCCCACCAAGCCACGCCTACAGAACCGGTCGTAACAAATTTTAGATTTCACCACTGATGCCATAAGTTCGCCATCACGGGGAGGGAGTCTTCATTTAAAAAAAATATTACAGCTTAATCTCCTGAACACTGCTTTTAACAAATAAACTGGTGGATGCATCAAATGAAGAAAAAGAAAAAAAAATAATAATCTTCTTTTTTTCAGGATCCTCCTTTGGAATACTGTAAGAGAAACAGCCGAAGTACCATGTTTCGTATAGTGCCAAAGTTTAAAAAGGAAAAGGTTCAAAAACAGAAGACTGGCACCCAGCCTGGTATGTTTTCAAAAATGTTGTTGCTTGGAAGAGACAAGGTTGTGAGTGGACTGTGTGTGTAACACAATATGCACCGAGCTTGTCTTGGGCTTCCTTGTTAGTCCGTCTTCATGACGACTTGAAGTTCCTTTATCCCACGAGAAAGTTGTCCCTTATACATACATCTACTTGTGGGTCAAGGGTGTGTAAATGTCATGGCTTAAGGAGGCCGCAAAGTCTTGTGTGACACATATTTTAAAAGTGAGCGACTTAAGGATCCATTTGGGGATGGAGTTTTGAGGGCTGAAAATTAACAGTTTGGGCGTCTTGCAATGTTTATAGCCTATTTCACACTTTTAAACCCCACAATCTCCTCCAAAATTCAGAAAAGAGGTTCACATTTGGGGCCTAAACCACACAAGGGGACTTCAGAATCCATAAATCAAACACCTGAGGTTTCTGGACCTTATATTTTACATCTCCATCAACTTTGTCTCTGAGAACACTGAAATCTTTTGAAAGTTCTCAGATGTTCTTCAAGCTTTAGCAAGCCATTGAGTTTCAGTTAAAGTCATTATGTGCTATTTTACTGGTCTTCTCCAGCAGATGCCGTCAAGTCCTCAGTGTGTTTTAAGAGTAAACCATCTAGCCACCGCAAGGCACAAAACTTGACCGATGCGCTCTGTGAATATGTTCTCCTTCTCCAGAACGTGCTATTAATTTCTGCATTGTTCAAGGTTTCCTCCGCAGAAAAATCAGCGTAGAAACTATTATCTAAACAAAGAATGACACTTTTTAAGATACTGAAGCTCCATAGAACGTTTCTTTTCATTAGGAAACAGACTTCCGTGGTTTTACTTTCTCATTGTTACAGGTTGGCTTTATGCCATACGTAAGTCCTATTTTTAAAACAATATCATATCAGGATTTCAGTTTCAAAGTGCAAAAAAAAAAAAAAAAAGCCACGTGAAGAATTTTTAATTAACTGCAGGAATATAACTGAAATGATTGACTTTGGAATTCCTTGGAGGTCTCCTGGGTCATAGATAACTTCCGATAAAACGACTTTTGATAAAACACACCCTCAATTGCTTTTCCATGCCTCCTCCAGGATTAAAATCCTTTCTCTATGGGCCACATGATATGTACAGAACTTTAAAGGGCTGTTTATTTGACCTGGTGAAAGAAGTAATGCTTGAATTAAACGTGGCAGCTGCTTTAAGTCTCCACAAAGGCAATTTTTCCCCGTTTGCATTTCAGTCAATATATTGATGGGTCCTTGGTGCTCTCTGAGCTTGGTGGTTTTTTTGCAGACGTTTCATTACCCAACTAGGGAACATCATCAGTGCTAGAAGGGAGTGGGGTTTGCAGAGAGGAGGAAGAGGAGGAGGGGGAGGAGGACTATGGGGTCCTTGGTGCTCTCTGAGCTTGGTGGTTTACGTTTTATTATCCAAACCAGGTAACATCATGAGTGCTAGCACCAAGGGCCTCTCATTTCCACCTACAAATGATTCACTTTTATTGGAAATAATATATTGCAATTTGCACATCCTGGAATACCTATAGGCAGCACCGATCCTAATTAGTCAAGCTAATGAGTTGGCATCGAGACGCTTAACGGCGTAGTAGCTGGATGTTGGAGCTGAGAGCATGGCTAAGATCCAGGCAGCCCTCAGATTCCTGGGTTTTCCCTACTTTTAACCCGCATGTCAGCGTGACTTCCGCTATCACCGCGCTGCTCTCTTCTCTTCCATTTCCCGCCTTCTACGGCCTAACCCTTTGCTTGTTGTGCTGTGCCCAGCATGTAGGGAAAAAAAAAAAATTAAGGGGGTTTTGCTCTTAACTTTGGTAGTTCAGAAATGGGGCACGGATGAAGTCGCTTCTTGGTTGGACCTGCTGAGTTTGGGAGAATACAAAGAAACTTTCATCAGCCACGACATCCGAGGGGCCGAACTTTTACACCTGGAGAGGCGAGATCTGAAGGTATTGGCCTTGTGTTACTTTTTCTGCCTTAAGAGCATTTCAAAAAAAAATGGATGAAAGCTTTTCCTCTCTTTTCCCGTCCCAGCGATGTGCTTGTAGCTTGGCTTTTTAACACGCAACCCTGCATAACTCCCCCCCTGGCCAAAAACGGCTGTCTTGTTAGGCTGAATTTCTCTGTCTGGTGAGAATAGGAAGGACAAGTATTTTCCTTTTGAAAGAGGTCTTAGAGACTCTTAGAGACAAACGTGAGCCATGCCCTGTGCGGCAGCGGCCAAAAAAGCTAACACAATCCCTGGTTGCATAAACAGAGGCATAGAATCAAAATCACGAGAAGTATTAGTACCGCTTTATAAAGCCTTAGTAAGGCCAGACTTGGAATACAGCATCCAGTTTTGGTCACCACGTGACAAAAAGACGTTGAGACTTTGGAAAAAGTGCAAAGAAGAGCAACTCAAATGATGAAAGGCCTGGTGATCTGTCCCCGTCCACACACACACACAAACACAGCCAGCCGAGGGTTAAGGAAGCACTTGGCACACACCCAGGTCTTTATCTCCAACTTGGCAGCGATATACACACCATCTGCCAAGTGCATTTATTTCCACAGAAACAGAAAAATAATATACTCAGCGTGCAAGAGTCCAACAGAATTAATATTCCTCTCAGCAGTTTCGGATGAGGCTTTAGTGACTATCCAAGGTTTATTTTTGTTCATCACAGGGATCACTGGCCACCACCCTCTATTATATAGTCTCTGGGGTGTGGTCCAGTGACTCAGTTCTAATCCCTAGCACGCCTCCTGAGCTGCTGCAATCGTTTATCACGCCTTCGGAGGTGTGCGTCCAGGAATGATGTCTCTCCTTCGCTCTCATCCGAGACACCTGTCTCCCGGCTAATCTCCTCTCCCTCGGCCGGCACCTGAGACAGTGCCAGAGGGGAGGGGCCTGGAGAGGGAGGCCTGGCTGACTCCTCTTCCTCATGCTCGGAGCTTTCTTCCTCCGATGGGACAGGCTCAGAGGGCGGGGCCACAACACCTGGAGACAAAAACATATGAAGAAGAGGTTGCAGGAACTGGGTATGGCTAATCTGGAGAAAAAAAGGATTAGGGGCAGTGGTGAAATCCTCCGTGGATCATCATCAGTTTGCTGCCCGCCAAAAGCACGCTGTGTGTGCGCATCCATATTGTGCACCAAAAGTGTGCTGTGCGAGCATGTACAACACACACCAAAAACATGCTCCATGCGCGCATGCACATTGCGCACCAAATGCGCGCTGCGCGTGGAAAAAGAAGACTTCAGTAGGTAAGTAGAACAGCAAGGGGCGGGGAACAGCTGTGCCGCGTGATTTAGTTTCATTAGAAAGCAGGATTTCCTGCTAGCTAGCTAATATAAACTGCGCGGCACAGCTGATCGTTGGAAATACCGGTTCAAACGAACCGGTAGCTTTTTTTTATCTACTGGTTCGGGCGAACTGGTAGTTTTTATCACTACCGGTTTGCCCAAACTGGAGCGAACGGTAGCATTTCATCCCTGACTAGGGGAGACATGATAGCAATATTCCAGTATTTGAGATGCTGCCACAAAGAAAGGGGGCTGGGGGGTGGGGAAGAAACCAAGCTCTTATTTTGTTCAGTGTGGGTTTCATTGTGTTTTTTGTTTATTATTATTTGTGGTGTATGTGTACTTCTCCCGTCCTTCCTAATCTACAAAAACACAAATCGTCAGATACAATAATAGAGAGAGAGAGAGACGTTTAACATCCAGTTTGCATGTTAAAACAAGCATTTAGGTTGGTTCGGGGCCTAAACGACAACAGAGAGTGGATACCAAAAAATCAATATAGCAATTAGAGCTCTGGATTTGATTCCAAGAGCAAAAACAGCATCTTTGGGTGGCTCTTTAAAGCAACCGCACCTTTTCCTGGATTACGGAGAGCAGCAATGTGATTCTGGGTGAGGACTCGGCTGCTTTAAAGAGCTGCAGATGGATGCTACATTTGTACTGTTGTATGCTTCCAAATTATTTGCAAAGCATTGCACAATGCTAAAAGCAGAGCATGTACACACACAAGCACAAAGAACTCAGATAAAACATCTTCGAAAGGTTTACCTGCATTGGACTTTGTATCATAGTAACACCTGTGGTGTGTTTACCCGTACAGCTCTGTACACTGCTGAAGTTACAGAAATAAGTCTGTCTGCAGAGGGTCCTTGACTTACGACAACAATGGAGCCCATATTATCCGTTGCTAAGCGAAACAGTTCTTAAGGGAGCTTTGCCCCATTCTACGACCTTTCTTGCCACCGTTGCTGAGTGAATCACTGCCGTTATTAAGTTAGTAAGATGGTCATTAAGCGAATCTGGCTTCCCCATCGACTTTGCTGGTCAGAAGGTCGCAAAAGGGGATGGCGTGACCGTGGGACACTGCAACCGTCATAAATATGAGTCGGTCGCTAAGCGTCTGAATTTTGATCGTGCGACCATGGGGATGTCAGCGTGAACAACGGTCAGAAGTCACATTTTTCAGGGACGTTGTAACTTTGAATGGTCACTAAACGAATATGGTGCATTGAGAATTACCCATCTTCGTGTGGAGTTTAGGAGAACAGAACAGAAAGTGCAGGATAACCAATTATGTTTATTAATTTTAGGGAAGATCATATTGACCCCCAAAATTTCTTTAATAACCAAGCTTGGCGAGACTGTGAGTTCTTGTTGTGTTGCTCTACTGTCAGGCCGTCGTAAACTGGAACCGGTCAGTGGAAGCATTAATCGAAATGAGCATAGGAGGGCAGCAGTGCATAACTAGGGAAATACAAATTAATGTGGAAATTCTGGATTTTGAACGAAGGGCTTTGGAGGCTGCAACGCCAGCAAGGCAGGAAGTAAACCTCTTGAAACTTACACATGAATTACTCCGTGAGCTGATTGTCTCTGGAGATTCTCCATCCTCCAGGTTCATGGTTATCCCAAAGGTGCTTTTTTCAAGAGGCAACTGGACTCTCTGGTTTGTTCTTTGAAGATGTTTTGCTCCTCATCCAAGAAGCTTCTTCAGCTCTTGAGTGGAAATCCTTCCATTTTTCATCTCCCACTCAGAGTTGAAGAAGCTTCTTGGATGGGAAGCGAAACATCTTCAAAGAAAAAACAAGGAAGACGAGTTGCTTCTTGAAAAAAGGAAGTTTGGGACCCCATGAGCTACGAACAGTGGCCCTGGGTAGGCTTTTGTGCAGTGGGGGGATTCAGCTGGTTCAGGCCGGTTCGGGAGAACCGGTAGTTAAATTGCTAGCTGCCCCACCGCTTCCAGGAGTCCCCACATGCTCCGTTTTTGCTCCCAGGAGGCTGCAGAGAGACCTACTAGGCCCAAAATGGGGCACGGCGGGGCAGTGCCCCCCCGTGGCCCATTTTTTGCTCCCAGGGGGATGCAGGAGGCCAATTGCTGCCTGTCACACCCCCTGGCCATGCCCACCATGGCCACACCCACCCAGCTGGTCATTAGAACAGAGAACCAGGGGTTAAATTATTTGAATCCCACCACTGTGGGATCTGAAAACCCCAAGGTTTACAACCGCTTCCTTAGCAACCATTCAAAGTTACAACGGATCCCCCCATGCCCGCCCCTATAAAAAGGCACTTATATGACCCAGTTCCAAGGGCCACTCTCTCCGTGGTTACATGTTTACCATTCAAGCACTTAGCAACTGGCCAACATTGATGGTGGTTTGCACCATCCTGCAGATACGGGACTGTGGCTTCTAAGTTCCCGACTTACAGTTCATTTAGCGACCATTCAGACGGCACTGCAAAAAGTGACTTACGACCATTTTTCACACTTTTGACCATTGCAGCATCCCCAGGGTCACTTGGCTTGGCAACTGGCATGTACTTATGACGGTTGTAACGTCCTGGGGTCATGTGATCCCCTTTTACGACTTTTTGACCAGCAAAGTCGATGGGGAGGCCAGATTCACTTAAACAACCGTGTGGCTAATTTAACAACGGCAGTGTTTCACTTTAACAAGCGGGACAAGAAAGGTTGTAAAATGAGGGGGAACTCACTTAACATCTCACTTAGCAACAGAGAGTTAGGTCTCAATTTTGGTCGTACGTCGAGGACCGCCTGTGTAATATTTTTGCGGAAAGCTGGTGTTTGCTCCTCTATTTTCAGCAAAAACAGCCCCCCAGCAAACAATGAGTTTGCGTAATGACCACAGCAGTGGTGGGTTGCTTCCGGTTTGCACCGGTTCGCAAGAACCGGTAGTAAAAATTTTTAGTAGTTTCGGAGAACCGGTAATAACATTGGCTGGCCACGCCCCCGAACCGGTCCCCGGCCTGGTCGCCGCTCGCTTACCCCGCCCACCTCATCAGAGGCTTTTTTTTCTTTACTTTTAAAAGCATTTTTTCTACAACCTCTGCGGCTGAAAAAATGCTTTTAAAAGGTAAAAAAAAAGCCTCTGATGATCGCGCGGCTCAGCTGGGATCGTCAGAGGCTTTTCAAAGCATTTTTTTCTGCAACCTCTTCAGCCGAAGAGGTTGTAGGGAAAAAAAAATCCCTTTAAAAGCCTCTGGCGATCCCAGCAGATCTGCC
Source organism: Pantherophis vulpinus (assembly GCA_037215915.1). Lineage (NCBI taxonomy): Eukaryota > Metazoa > Chordata > Lepidosauria > Squamata > Colubridae > Pantherophis > Pantherophis vulpinus. The sequence goes on from JAXLNS010000005.1 coordinate 133,928,418, forward strand.
TGATCCTCAGAGGCTTCTAAAAGCATTTTTTTCTGCAACCTCTTCAGCCGAAGAGATTGTAGGGGAAAAAAATGCCTTTAAAAGCCTCTGGCGATCCCAGCAGGTTTGCCTCATTGTCAGAAGCTTCTAAAATCATTTTTTTCTGCAACCTCTTAAGATTGTAGAAAAAATGCTTTTAAAAGTTTAAAAAAAAAAAAGTTGGCCACGTCCGCCCAGTCACATTACCCCCAAGCCATGCCCACAAAATAAGCCACGCCCACAGAACCGGTAGTAAAAAAATTTAGAACCCACCCCCGGACCACAGCGTTCGCTTAATAACAGCAGATTCACTTAAGGACCGCCGCAATAAAAAGGTCATTAAAAGTGTGACAAGTGTCACGACTTAATGATTGTATAATGAACCTGGTCCTTTACGGTCATAAGTTGAAGACTGCCTGTAAACATTTAGAGGGATTTCAAGACGCAATTTTCTGTTTTGTTTTAAAAGTCATGTATTTCTGCTTTCCTGCGCTGTTCCACATTGATCTTGAGCTTTACAGATGGTTTCTGATTTCTGAATGTGAAATCTTACAAAGATGGGCCTCCAACCATATTTTTAAAAAATAGAACAAAAAACACTTTGTAGTATGACGACATCCTGCACAAGAGGTTTTGTCTGTGATCTAAAATCAATTTTATACATGATGTCGGACAGGTTTTCCTGATGCCTATTTTGTTCTGCTAGATTTCCTAATGCTTCCCCTGTTATTTAAGACTGTTGCTGGTTATTTTATTTTACTTGCCTTGCTGGATATTTGAAAATGCTAGGGCAAAACGGTAATTTCCATAATGTCATTCAAGAAGCAAATGTTTACAATTTGATTTGGTGTCATTCCACATTCCAGGGAGACAAATCAAGAATGTATGTTTAAAAATCTAAGAAATAAAGAATGCAGGGAAAAAAATAGACAGCACCACTTCTTGTACAAAACATTTCCTTGGAAACACAATTCAGTGTCTAAATAAGTTGATATCATTATCATCATTTAAAGACCTCGTAATCCCTTGCGGGGTGGAGTCTGGGTAACTGAATGGAGCTAGCAGAGTGTTTTAATGGCCAGATGCCCTTCCTGTCACCAATACGGAGTTTTGTTCAGCAGATATATTCTCATTGGGCCCAGGGAGAGAAATATCTGCCTCTATGTAGAATCGAACTCACAGTCTCCTGTGAGAACTCCACCTCTAGGGCCACCGCACCACTCTGTCTAAATAAGTTGATATGTATGGGAAAAAAATGGACTAATTGTCTAAAATGGGCGCTCTCTAAACTAGCTTTATTGCCGAAAGTTAAATGATGTTCTGCTACTCTGGATTTCTGGGAATGAATCTGTCTTCTCCCTTGTCCCGTAGGATTTGGGGATAACGAAAGTGGGTCATATGAAGCGAATTCTTCAGGGAATTAAAGAATTTGGCAGGAGCCCACCGTTACCGGAACTGTAGCTGTGCCAGCTGCTCCGTCGAGGAAGTGCTACTTACACAAAGGTGTAGAAGGACGTGGATTCCTTCCGGGCGAGTAAATGCCAGGTTGTGAGAAGAGCATTAACTCTGATCGGGGCGAGGTTTGATGAACCAGCTGAATGAGAGTATCCAAAAGGTTTTGTGGTTCTAAATCAATCTTTTAATGACCCGATAATCCCTTGCGGGGTGGAGTCTTGGCAACTGAATGGAGCTGAGTGTTTACTGGCCGGATGCTCTTCCCTGTCGCCAATGCAGAGTTTTGTCCAGCAGATATATTCTCATTGTGCCCAGAGAGAGAAATATCTATCTACCTAGGATCGAACTCACAGCCTCCTGATTGTGAGGCAAGAGCTCCATTTCTAGGCCACCACACTATTCTTTTGTGGGTCTCAAAAGCCTGTGAAATATATTACGAGAAGTAATCGAAATGTCTCCATTACAGTAAAAAAACAAACCAACACCGCCACATTTCCTGGGGAGCATGTACGTTATTTGGACCCTGATAATCCTTTCAGGTTCTTTCAATTTGCAAATGACAAATCATTTTACAAAATGAGATTGTTCTGTTTTGACAAATCCTTGAAGCTTCACTTTATCCAGAGCCTCCAGTGTCTTCGTAGACTCGATCCCATCCGGATGTTTCGGTGGTACCTCAAAACCATCCTTCTCTCGGGTTTTCCCCCCCCTCATTGGCCGAAAATAACGTTGGATGCCGTGAACGGACATGCCAAAACGCCCAAAATGCCTGCTTGTTTGCATGATAACTTCTTACACTTGAAGAACTTTTATATCTGTTTTAATAAGGTTTAATTTATTACTGTTTTTTTTTCAGGGGGCGGGTGGGTGTTAGGGATTTTATTTTTTTTCTCCTGATGTGATAGAAACACGCTGTGTGTGGTGGACATAATTGCCGTATTCTAGCCGTGAAAAACGTCTTCTACTCTGGCTTCGGGTAATTTCAGAGTATTTTGAAAATTGCTAGAACACGGCAGGTTTAGGATTTGGTTTCCTGAGGGAGAATGATCTGAACCTTTTATCAACCTCATGGTTGATAAAATATGCAACGCTTACTCACTTCCTTAAAAGCAAACTCAAGTTGAACCTCCGACGTCTGAGCGTCAAAATGTGGCGGCCGAGCGACTCGAAGTGCATCAGATCTGACGAACATCAAGATTATGCAATTTTAATGAAATCTGGAAAGGTTACAGAGCCTGGTCTTTAACGCATGCATTAAGCCAAGTATATATATATATATATTTAAAAAAATCAGTTTAGAGATGGATTTAACTCATCAGAAATATTGTTATCCAACCATTTTGTTAATATGGACTGGAAAATTTGGTTGATTGGAGCAGAAAAAAGACATTCCTTTTTGCTGAAAATCATGCATCCGCTTCAGAGCCAGGAAACCTCGGATTCTAGATATTGTGGAATCCAGGAAGATCAACAGAGGAATCCAGAAAAGTTAAGATGGTACCTCGATGGTGGGCCCACTCTGAATGAACTACAGCTCCCAACAGCCACTGCAGTTGTCTATGGAGATTCTCCATCATCCAAGGTCAAGGTTTTCCCACAGGTGTTTTTTTCCAAAAGACAACTGGACTTTCTTCTTCTTTCTTAATTCCTTTGAAAATGTTTCGTTTCTCATCCTAGAAGCTTCTTCAATTCTCAGTGAAGAGAACTGAAGTGAACAGAAGAAGCTTCTTGGATGAAAAGCGAAACAGAAGCGAACAAAGCACCTGAGGGCAGGACAAGAAGCCATGGTGTCAGACTTCGATGCTATCTCAAAATAAATGAATTTCCAAACTGCCAATCTTTAAGGAAATCTTTTCTTTAATTGAGCACAGCCACCGGATCATGACTCGATGCGGACAAGACTGACCTTTTGCCCCCCAATCCCTCCCTTTCCGATCCCCAAATCTCTGCTTCTCATTGGCTATCTTCCAAGTCATTCTTCAGACTTCTTGTCTCGTCATTTCCCAGGAATGTCTCCCCCCTTCATTTCCACGACAACCCGACTTCAAAGGGATTTAGCAGGCAAAAGTTCAGAGCTTATCTCTCTGTCTCCTCTGCTCTCTATGCCAGCGTCGAAGCGCTGACACATGGATGGAAACTAATCAAGGGGAGAAGCAACCTGGAATTAAGGAGAAATTTCCTGACAGAACAATTAATCAGGGAATGACTTGCCTCCAGAAGTTGTGAATTCTCCAACACTGGAAGTTTTTAAGAAGAGATTGGACAAACGTTTGTCTGAAATGGTATAGGGCTGTGATGGTGAACCTATGGCACGCGTGCCACAGGTGGCACACGGAGCCATATCGGTGGGCATGCAACTGTTGCCCTAGCTCAGCTCCAGAGCGCATGTCCGCGCCGGCCAGCTGATTTTCGGGCCTTCCGGTCCCACCGGAAGTTGGGAAATGGGCCGTTTCCAGCCTCCGGAGGGCCTCCGAGTGGGTGGGGAAGGCTGTTTTCGCCCTCCCCAGGTTCCTAGAAAGCCTCTGAAGCCTGGGGAGGGTGAAAAATGGGCCTTCCAGTCACACCGGAAGTCGGGAAATGGGCCGTTTCTGGTCTCCGGATGGCCTCCAGCAGGGTGAGGAGGGCTGTTTTAACCCTCCCCAGGCTCCAAGAAAGCCTCTGGAGCCTGGGGACAGAGAAAAACAGGCCTACCGGGCCCACCGGGCCATCACATGCCAAAACCAGGGGGAAGCGTGGGGGGATCACATGCACATGCGCAGAGGGCAGGGCACACTGAATTATGGATGTGGGCCTGCGCGCCCGCGACCCCCCTCATGCTCCCCCTGCTTTTGTCACGCGACGGCAAAAAGGTTAGTCATCACTGGTATAGGGTCTCCTGCCTGAGCAAGGGGTTGGACTAGAAGACCTCCAAGATCCCTTCCAACTCTGTTATTCTATTCTGTTTTGTTCTGTTGTGTTCTGTTCTATTCTGTATATTTTCTATTTTCTATTTTCTATTTTCTATTTTCTATTTTCTAGTCCTTTGGAAAAAGCGCCTGTGGGATTTCCCATTTGTGGGCTCTTAAATTCCTTCCGCCAGCTTTTAAACCATTACAAGCTAACCATTATACAGGGAACTGAAGATTGTGTCTGAATCAGGACTGAATTCCATTTCTCCAAACAGTCAGACCCTCAACTCTAGTTCAATAGTTTGTTTCCAGGTTGGGTTTCTCTAACAACCCCAACGTCCTGCTTCTCACATTAAACTAAGTTTTTGTCCTCTTGGCTAGTGTCAGCTATAGTCCTCGACTTATAACCATTCATTTAGTGACTGTTCGACTTGTTAGCAGGTCGCGAAAGGAGATCACATGACCCTGGGAAATTACAACCGTCATAAGTACATGCCAGTTGCCAAGCCTCTGAATTTTGATCACCTGACCACAACGGTTGTGTGAAAAAAAACGATCGTGTCATTTTTTTCAATGCCGGTCAATCAAGGAACTGTTGTAAAACGAGGATTTCCTGTACTAAAATTACTGAAAGTCACAGAAATTAACTTTAGAACAAGCCTTTCAAAGCTTAACTGCCACTAAAGATAGCAACATCTACTCAAGAAGGGGAATATGAAATATATTAAATGTTTACTTACTTAAGATTTAAGATGGCTTAGTGGATATGTGCAAACACTTTTCATGGAATTGTGTGCAAAGCAAAGGAAAACAACAGGGATTTGGCTTGGAAAGCAAATCGCTTGTAAACCGACCTCACTTACTGAAACCTTCGTGGAAAGTTTACGTATTTTCTCAGCGTTTACATCAATATCTGCCCCAGATTGCATTTGTTAACTACACTCATTTTGATATTTTGCCATACCTATCGCATTCTTGGCTCACAGAGTTGCAAATACCGCTCTGCTATGCACAATAATACTTTTCCTTTTTCTTTTTTAAACCCTTGTGGGTTAAAAAAAAGGAAATAACAGAAGGCTGGCATGGACCGAAAAAGAGGCTATAATTATTCTTAATTTAGCCACGATTACTCGCTCTGTGCTTTTCCCCTTTCGGAATATTAATATGCTGTTCTAGGGAAGGGAACAATGCATTAGCTAGAATATCCCGAATGCAGAAAATTAGATTTTTTTTTAAAAGAAAAAAAAAATCCTTGAAATAGAATTTTCCCTGCTGCTTCCTTGTGACTTAATTAAAGCCGTGTTCTAAATTCGCACAAAAAGTTAGTTGTTCTTTCTAACTGTGTTTTTATCTTAATCTTTCTTTCTTTTTTTTTTTCAGTCCGGAAAATAAAAAGAAAGTCCTTTTAGAAAAACTGTATTCAGTCAGCATAGCTATTGTGTTTTCCCCCCCTAACGCATAATAACTCACAGTTATTTGATTCCTATAGTCCTAATTTTTTTTCTTGAAGATAGCAAGCGGATGCGTACAAGGGTTTAAAAAAGGCCTACAATCAAGGACTAGGGGTCCCATCAGAGGTGGGGTTTCAGCAGGTTCTAACCAGTTCTGGAGAACCGGTAGCGGAAATTTTGAGTAGTTCGGAGAACCGGTAAATATCGTTTCTAACTGGCTCCGCCCCCATCTATTCTCTGCCTCCCGAGTCCCAGCTGATCGGGAGGAAATGGGGATTTTGCAGTAACCTTCCTCTGCAGTGGGGAGCGAATGGAAATTTTACAGTATCCTTCCCCTGCCACGCCTACCAAGTCATGCCACGCCCACCAAGCCACACCCACAGAACCGGTAGTAAAAAAATTTGAAACCCCTGGGTCCCAATCTTGAAATTTATTTTTGACTTCCTTCTTTGTGGATACACCTGGAAGGTGGGTTGCCAGTTTAACACAGGCGGTCCTCGACGTACGACCACAACGGACCCCAAAATTTCTGTTGCTAAGCGAGACATTCGTTGAGTGAGTTTTGCCCCATTTTACGAGCTTTCTTGCCACGGTTGTTAAGTGAATCTGGCTTCCCCGTTTTGACTTTGCTTGTCGGAAGATCGCAAAAGGTAGCTCACGTGACTGTGGGACACTGTGACCATCTTCAATATGAGTCAGTGGCCAAGCAGCTGAATTTTGATCGCCTGACCATGGGATGTTGCAATGGTCGTAAGTGTGAAAAACGTCCATCGGTCACTTTTTCCCCGTGTCGCTGTAACTTCGAGCGTTCACTAAATTAATTTTTGTAAGTGGAGAACTACCTGTATTCATTCGATCTGCTCCAATCTCCTGGTTTTCCCAGCGTTCGACAGCCACAGTGTGATATATTTAGTGTTGATCTACTTAGTCGAAGAATCACAGAGTAACAGAGTTGGAAGGGACCTTGGAGGTCTTCTAGTCTGACCCCCTGCTCAGGCAGGATACCCTGTACTATTTCAGACAAAATGGTTGTCCAATCTCTTCTTAAAAACCTTCAGTGTTGGAGCATCCACAATTTCTGGTGACAAGCTGTTCCACTGGTTAATTGTCCTCACTGTCAGGAAATTTCTCCTTAGTTCCAGGTTGCTTCTCTCCTTGGTGAGTTTCCATCCGTTGTTTCTTGTCCTCCAACTTAAGTGCTTCGGAGAATGCAAAATTCTTATTGTTGAGTGAGTGTGCCATTATCGGTGGAAAATGAAACACACAATCCTGAATCTTAACTCTGGGTTCCAGCACCCTGCTGATATAGAAATGGGTTTTAGTTCTATATAGATAGGGTCGGTTTGAACCTGTCATTCAAAATTAAGGATCTTCATTTTAACAGCAACGAGGATTATATTCGCACAATACTGGAAAAAAATGAAGATATACCATGAGATGAAGAGATAGTGAGGAAGATGCTAGATTGTGCAGAAATGGATAGATTGACATTGAAAATTAAAGAGAAAGAGAATGTAGAATACTATCAAACATGGAATTTATTTTACCAATGATTGGGGAAAAAAGGGGTGGAGATTAACAATGCAAATTTGTATTGTTAAACAAATTAAATACCCAGACAACCCAATGTTTATTAAGCAGTAAGAAATGTATTTCATAGAAAATCTATATATAACTCTGTAAAATGAGGAAAATAAGGCTGGTGGGGGGTGGGCAGGCATAAAAGAAATAATGAATTTGCAATTTGGGAAACCGAGGAATCAAGTTATCTGAATTAGAAGTAAGGAACTTCGGTATCGTGCTGATGGTAAGGGAAAGTCCTGAAAAGTCATCAGGTTAAAAATCAAAGAAGAGATTAAAAAGCACAGCGGTGTTAAAACAAAATACGCAGTTTGAGATACTTAGTACGTGTTTACACATTATATACATATATATATATATATATATAAAACCTTTCTTGCCACAGTTGGTAGGTCCCTGCAATTGTTAAATTAGTAAGGCGGTTTTTAAGTGAATCTGTTTATCAGATGGTCGCAAAAGAGGATCATGTGCCCCGGGATGCTGCAACTGTCATAAGTACATGCCAGTTGCCAAACCTCTGAATTTTGATCATGTGACCGTGGAAATGCTGCAAAGTGTGAAAAAACAGCCGTAAGTCACTTTTTTCAGTGCCATTGTAACTTTTTTTTTTGAAAAAAGTTTTTTATTTTTATTTTTCATCAACATGTTTAAATGTACAGTCTTTTATCCATCTTTATCCATTGTTCATTCATCTTCTTCTTTAACTTCCATTAGGTAATTAATTAATTATTTGTTCGGGTCTGCTCTTTTACCATTTCCTTCTTTTGTTTTACTACAACCTTTCCTTTTCCCCCTTCCTTTCTTTCTCCTCCTTTCTTTCTTCTTTCCTCATTCTTCCTCTCCTCTCCTTTCCTACTTCCTTTCCTCTTTCCCCTCTCCTCTCTTCTTCCTCCCCTTCTTACCCTCTCTCCTGCTCTTCTTTCCCCTTCCTTCTTCCTCTCCTTTTCCCATTCTTGTGCCATTGTAACTTCAAATGGTCACTAAATGAATTGTTGTAAGTCAAGAGAGATTACTACCTGTAATCTCTCTCTTTTTAAAAAAATCCTAGTCAGTTTTTAAACAAGCTTTTGATAATGCACCGTAGAACCATAAGCAGGAAAGGACTGGATCTGGATGGCGTTAAAGTTATTTGATTTGAATCTATTAATTTGTCCAATATAGTATAGAGCCCCCTGCTTAAGCATGGGGTCAGACTAGATGACCTCCAAGGTCCCTTCCAACTCTGTTAATAAGAAATCATATGCTTCCGAAGGCACTCTCAGTGTGAAGAAACGGAATAAAATTCCCAACTGTTAGATTTGTAAATATTTTCCTATAGTATGCTTGGTTTTAATTCAATTCTTGGAAAAATTGCACAAGTGATAAATAATGGGGATTACGGAAAGTTGGATTTCTTAATACAGAAATAATAGGAACATCTAGATGAGATTATAGCTCGATGTTACTCAACCTTGGAAGCTTTAAGCTTTTTATGGACTTCACGATTGGCTGGGATTAGAAGCCAACACAATTTAAAGTTTCCAAGGTTGGGTAACACCAGTCTAGACATCAGAATCTCCATTTTTTGCCAACTATTTCATAAAATTTAAAGTGGTTTGACTTTTTTTTTTAAATACTAAGTGAAAAAGCCAGTTAGGTTAAAAAATATTATGCGGACTCATAAAACAGTTATTTTTTTCTCTAGAATCAGGACGTAGATGAAAGTCATAATTTTGTTCCCCATGCGTGTGATTTAGCAGTAGCTAACATTTCTGTGCTTGATTTCGTTCCTCTTTGGAGAATGCTGAATACGCCAATCCCTCTATTTTTAAATAGATGTAGGAACCAAATTAATTATGCCAAGAGTTCACTACAATTAATGGGAGTTATGTTAGCCATATACAATGCCCCATTGATTGCAATGAGTTGAAGTATGGTGACATCCAGAGTCAGCCAGAGGCTGAAACAATCTAAATGATCTCCGTCCATGTGATTATTAGTTGTTTTGCAAATTACAGGTAGTTCTCGACTTACAACAGTTCGTTTAGTGACCGTTCAAAGTTACAACGGCGCTGAAAAAAGCGACTTACGACCGTTTTTCACAGTTACGCCCTTTGCAGCATCCTCACAATCACGTGATCCAAATTCAGACACTTGGCACCTGCTTCATATTTATGACGGGCGCAGCGTCCCAAGGTCACGTGATCCTCTTTTTGTGACCGTCTGACAAGCAGTGTCCAAGGAGGAAGCCGGATTCACTTAACAACCGGGTTACTGACTTATCAACGGCAGTGATTCACTGTGGCAAGAAAGGGACAAAATTCACTTAACAAATGTCACGCTTAACAACTGAAATTTTGGGTGTCCACTGTGGTTCTAAGTCGAGGTCTACCTGTACTGCAAAGATTAGTTTTGTCGTTTTAATTTCTTTACAGGTATACTGATCATGAGAAATAGGTCTGTAATCCAGGCAGAGATAAATAGATTCCCTGCCTGCATCATGAAAAAATTGTGTGAATTTTCCACTGGCTATCAGCAGCTTTCAAAGCCCTGTATCCAATCTCTAGGCTCTCCAAATTAGAGAGACCCTTTGGGATATTTTGCAAATCACCCAGGATGTGATTTCTGCCTAGGGTTACAATAATGATGATAATAATAATAATCAAAAAAATTTAAATCTTAAATCCGTGATGAAATCTGCTGAGCAGAGAATGCTTTTAAGTTTGGGAATTTTTATTTACTAGTATTTTTTTTTTTAAAGAAGCAGTGAGTTTTGGTTGTTTACAAACTGTTTACAGCAGCACAGGTTTATTTTTTAAAATATATATATATATGAAAACCGAGATATTTATTGCATATACTATTTTGAAAGATGTTTTAATGTGTTTTGCACCTTTGGGATATATTGTTACATTGCTGTGTACAGACTATTTGGGCGGTTCTGTTAATAGTAATTTTATGATTCCTTAAGTGACCAGTTTTTTTTTGTGCCTTTCTATCATTGGACGCATGATTACTTATTTATTATTGTATGGAAGTCACGGAGACGTGTATTTTTGTATGCTGTTGGAAACGATAATTGACTTTATTCTACTTTTACAAGAGCCCTTCTTTTCAAGGGGGCTTATTTGATCTTCCTTCCAAAATAAACACATGCATACAAACTCCTGGTGTGTCTTTTTACCATTCCCTCCCCTAAAGTTCGATTTAGCGGATTTAAACACCCATGGGTTCCATATTTTTTTTTTAATTTTAAAGAAGGAGGGTTATATTTGAAGAAAGGTAAAAATAATAATAAAAGCATTCAGTAGATCCAAACAGCCTGAAAGACAAGAGCAGGATGGGAACACTTAAAATTAAACGAGAAAAATGTGGGATAGACAGCGTCAACCGCCAGATGGATTTGTAGCTGGCTGACAAATTGTACTCAATGAGTAGTCCTTAACGGTGCTACGTCTACAAGGAGGGAAGTAAGCAGTGGGGCAGTAGTGGTATTCATCCGGTTCTATCCGGTTCGGGCGAATTGGTAGCGGCTGCTATGGGAGGCTCCGCCCACCCGCCTGGATGTCATCACAGCCCATTTTTGATGCTCTGTGCTCGCGCTCACATTTGCGGCAAAGGCAAGTGAATACTATCCCTGGCATTGGGGTACCACAAGGTTCCATCTTAGGCCCAGTACTCTTCATAAAAGACATAGATGAGGGAATAGAAGGGGAACTCATCAAATTTGCAGATGAAACTAAGCTGGCAGGAATAGCCAACACCCCAAATACACAAGCTCCAAAGATCCAAAACGATCTTGACAGACTTGAACAATGGGCCCTATCCAACAATGTGAAATTTAATGTGGAAAAAACAAAGGTTTTTTTTGAACAAAGGTTCAAAAATAGTAACTGTGAGAGAGATCTTGGAGACCTAGTGGAGGACCCCTGTTGTGGCTCCATTACCGGAGCCTGTGTCATCGGCAGGAGAGGACTCCGAGAGTGAAGGAGAGGAGTTGGCAAGGCCTCCCTCTCCAGGACCCTCCTCTCTGGCAATGCCTTCGGTGTCCGCCGAAGGGCAAGAGATAGGGCCGGGGCCAAGCACGTCCACGCAGCCACAGATGGACAGTGATGAGGGTAATGAGTCTTGGCTGGATCCACGCCAGTGTCACAGAGATAAGTGCGCACAACAGAAGAAAAGGCGTGCCTGAGATTAGGCTGAGTCACTGGACCACACCCCACAGGATATAAAAGGGAGCGTGGTGGCCAGTCAAACCTTGTGACGAACAAAGCTGAAAGCTTCCACGCCATTCTGCATTGCCGGACTTTTGCTTTAAGACTTTGCTGGAGTATCTCTGGACTTGATTAATTCCGTAATTATTGAGCTGCTTTCCTTTGATGTATCAGAAGTGGGGAGAAGTTATCTCTCCTCTTCGTAAATAATAAACTCTTGGCAGGCAGCCACTAGGTTGTTGCCAAGTTCCGTTATCATAAGGAAAAGGATTTTGCCGGCTGGTTTGGTCTTTAACTCCTGAACGTCTGTTGGTGTGTGTGCGTGGGGTTGGGGACAGAACAATCCCTTAAAAGTGAGTCAGCTGTGTGCGGCAGCAGCCAAAAAAGCTAATATGATCCTGGGTTGTCTAAACAGAGGCATGGAATCAGGATCACGTGAAGGTTTAGTACTGCTTTGTAAATCCTTAGTAACACCACACCTGGAATGCTGCATCCAATTTTGGTCACCGCATTACAAAAAAAAAAAAAAGACTTTGGAAAAAGTGCAAAGAAGAGCAACTAAGGTGATTAAAGGCCTGGAGATTAAAATATATGAAGAACGGATGCAGGGATTGGGTATGGCCAGTCTAGAGACACTGCAACCGTCATAAGTACATGCCAGTTGCCAAGCATCTGGATTTTGATCATGTGACCACGGGGATGTTGTACAGGTCATAAGTGTGAAAAACCGTCTTAAGTCCCCCTTTTTCCAGTGCCATTGTAACTTCAGTCCCTAAAATGAACTGTTGTAAGTTGGGTCACATTTCTCCACTGCCCATCTTAATTAAGTCACCAACACCCAACCTTTTGGGGCTCAGGGACGGGCTCCCTGGAGGTTTTTCTGTGGATCGGAGGGGGTGTGGTTTCGCCTGCTACCTGCATTCCATGGATGGGGCTCAGGGGTGGGTTCTAAATTTTTTTGCTACCGGTTCTGTGGGCGTGGCTTATTTTGTGGGTGTGGCTTGGAGGTCATGTGACTAAGTGGGTGTGCCTAGCTGGTCAGTCATTTCTGGAAGGTCCTCGCACTTACGACCAGTCCTCACACTTACGACCCAACTCATTTGTTTTCTTTTAACACTGATCAGCTGTAGGGCAGCCCTTTGAAGCCCCGCGGCAAGAGTTCAAACAGTTTTTTTCCCTCTAGTCATCAGCTGGGACTCAGGAGGCAGCAATAGATTGGGGGTGGGGCCAAATAAAAGGTAAGAATAACGTGGGTGGGGGGGGAGAACCAGTTCGGTGACGTCATATCGTCACCGCTACCGGCTTGGCCGAACTGAACCGAACTGGGAGGAACCCACCACTGATGGGGCTTCCCTTGTTTTCACAGTCCGGTTTCTGGCATGCCGCTGTTGTGGTCTGCCAGCAGCCTGTGGAGCTGGCAGCGGAGTCGGACAGTGAGGAGTCTGGGGAGGAACATGGGCCAGTCCTGGAGTCTGGGGGAGGCTCGGACGAGGGCTCTGTGTTCTCGTCCAAGCCACGCGATCATCAGAGGCTTTTTTTTTTTTACTTTTAAAAGCATTTTTTCAGCCGAAGAAAAAATGCTTTTAAAAGTAAAAAAAAAAAAAAAAGCCTCTGACGATCAGGCAACTCAGCTGGGATCATCAGAGGCTTTTAAAGGCATTTTTTCTACAACCTCTTCGGCCGAAGAGGTAGATGTAGAAAAAATGGTTTTAAAAGTAAAAAAAAAAAAAAAAGTTGGACATGCCCATCCAGTCACATTACCCCCCCCAAGCCACGCCCACAGAACCGGTAGCAACAAATTTTAGATTTCACCACCGCGTCAGAACCAGTATTTCCGACGATCAGCTGTGCCGCGGGGTTAAACTTTGCTAGAAAGCAGGAAATCCTGCTATCTAGCAAAGCTAAATCGCGCGGCACAGCTGATTCCCCCCCCTCGCTGTTCTACTTACGTTCCCAAGCCTCTTTTTGGCGTGTACTGTGCACGCAATGCACGCTTGGCGTGTAGCACGCATACGCGACCAGCAATCCAGTAGCAAACCGGTTCAGATTTCACCGCTGCTTTTGGGTTGTTGTTGAAGTAGTTAAGTGTGTTGGGGCAACATGTTTTGTTTTCTCTCCTCCTTTGTTTAGGTTATTACAAAACTTAAATACATTTTGTTGTGCCAATACATCGCTTGTGTAACCTGATTTGAGACTACTAACTGTTCAGTTGCAGGGTGTCCAACCTTGAGGACTTTTAAGACTTGTGGGCTTCAACTCCCAGAGTTCCCTAGCCGGGAGTGGCTACTCCTAATCCCATAGAGCAGAGGTCTTCAAACTTGGCAGCTTTAAGACTTGTGGACTTCAACTCCCAGAATTCTCCAGCCAGCATTGCTGGCTGGAGAATTCTGGGAGTTGAAGTCCACAAGTCTTAAAGCTGCCAAGTTTGGGGACCCCTGCCATAGAGGTAGTGAATGAGTTCTGAGCGTGTCTGCTTGTACAGATCCCAAAACTGACATTGTGATTATCTTTAGGCTATTTTCTATTCCAGAGATCTCCAAAGTTGGCCACTCTTCAAGACTTGTGGACTTCAACTCCCAGAATTCCTCGCGCTGGCTGGGGAATTCTGGGAGTTGAAGTCCCTATACCTTCAAGTGGCCAAGTTTGAAAAACACAGCTCTAGATTCTTCTCCAGTCTTAAAGGGCCCCCGAGGATAGACAATCCCATTTTATTGCTCCAGAGCCGATTGCTTAAAATAGGAACATGGTTTATTTGGTTCACCCAAACCTGCAAACTGGGTTAATTTGGCTTCTTCAAACTGGAGTAAGGCTGCAGAAGGCACCCCAAGAGGGAAAAAAAAAACCTGCAAAATTTTCGTGTGTTTGCATTTGAAGAGCCTCAAACCCCTACTGCCTCTTGCAGCACCCAAAACCATTTCTCCTGAGTAGCAATAACAATCTTTAGGTTCAGCAGCCCCCCAGTAGCACTTGGTCTTCTCTCCAGGGAGAGGTTTTTTTGGGGGTGGGTGGGTTTCCAAACTGGGGAAGGATTTCCTTTCCGTGCTCATCCATTTGTGCCCCAATAAAGGAGAATATTTGTAGCTGAGGGTTGATATGAGGGGTCCTTGGTGCTCTCTGAGCTTGTTTTCTTGCAGACGTTTCATGACCCAACTAGGGAACATCATCAGTGTTAGGAGGGAGTAATGGTTGCAGGGAGGGGAAGGAGGAAGAGCAGGAGAAAGGAGGAGGTGGACTGTGAGGTCCTTGGTGCTCTCTGAGCTTGGTGGTTTTCTTGCAGTTATTTCATTACCGAACTAGATAACATCATCAGTGCTACAAGGGAGTTGGGTTGACAGGAAGGAGGAGGTGGAGGAGAAGGACTGTTGGTGCTCTCTGAGCTTGTTTTCTTGCAGACGTTTCATGATCCAACTAGGGAACATCATCAGTGCTAGGAGGGAGTAATGGTTGCTGGGAGAGGGAGGAGGAGATGGAGGAAGAGTGTGGGGTTCCTCAGTGCTCTCTAAGCTTGGTGGTTTTCTTGTAGACCTTTCGTGACCTGACATGGTAACACCATCAGTGCTGGAAAAGAGGAGGAGGAGGAGGAGGGAGAAGAGAAGGAGGAGGAAGAGGAGAGGGAGAGGAGGAGGAGGACTGTAGGGTCCTTGGTGTTCTCTGAGCTGGGTGGTTTTCTTGTAGACTGTACATGACTTGACTCGGTAACACCATCAGTGCTGGAAAAGAGGAGGAGGAGGAGGAGGGAGAAGAGAAGAAGGAGGAGGAGGAGGAGGGGAGAAGAGAAGAAGGAGGAGGAGGAGGGAGAAGAGAAGGAGGAGGAGGAGGAGGAGGAGGGAGAAGAGAAGAAGGAGGAGGAGGAGGAGAAGAGAAGAAGGAGGAGGAGGAGGAGGAGGAGGGAAAAGAGAAGAAGGAGGAGGAGGAGGAGGGAGAAGAGAAGAAGGAGGAGGAGGAGGGAGAAGAGAAGAAGAAGGAGGAGGAGGGAGAAGAGAAGGAGGAGGAGGAGGGAGAAGAGAAGAAGAAGGAGGAGGAGGAGGAGGGAGAAGACAAGAAGGAGGAGGAGGAGGAGGAGGGAGAAGAGAAGAAGGAGGAGGAAGGGAAGAGGAGAGGGAGAGGAGGAGGACTGTGGGGGTCTTTGGTGCTCTCTAAACTGGATGGTTTTCTTGCAGACCTTTCACGACCCAATTAGGTAACATCATCAGTGCTGCAAGGGAGTTGGGTTGACAGGGAGGAGGAAGAGGAGGACTATGCAACGTCTGTACAGACGTTTGCAAGAAAATAAGCAACCCCCAAAGACCCTCCCCCACTATTTGAGCGTTGGAAGGGACCCCTCCTCAAAAAAAAGATTGGGGAGCAAGGAGAAGAGGGGGGGGGAAGACACTACCTAGCGCGCTTTGGAGGGCTCCCCCCCCTGCTTTCCAAGCGCGCCCAGCCAGCAGGGCGCACCTCCTGCCCCCCAACCCCCACCCCTTCCCGGGGATCCCACCCCCACCCCCACCCCCCCTACTCCGGGTGCTTGCAAGGAAGTCTCCGCTCTCGCGAGAAGCGGCGGCGAAGAGGAGGAGGAGGAGAGGAGGAGGAGGAAGCGGCGGCGGAGCCACGGAGTAGGGTAGGGAGATGCGCAAAGGGTTGGCGAGGCCGGGGTGGGGGGGAGATACCTGGGGGTCCCAGGCGGGTTTGGCAGCCCCCTGCCCGGTTTGCAATTGGGGGGGGGGAAGGGTCCCCCAGAGGCAGCCAAACGTCCCCCCACCCCCACCCCCCTTCCTTCCTCCGCCTTGTAAGCCTTGCTTTCCTCCTCCTCCTCCTGCTGCTACGCGCTTGCATCCATCCTCCCTTTTTGCAAAAAGCTTTGGGGGGTTTTTGGGGAGGGGGTTTCCTTTGCAGCCCCCTTGTTTTTGAGTCGGAGGAAGGGGGATCCCCTGCTTTTCTCCCCCCACCCCCCTCTTTTGCACGGCTTTGCATGCAAGAAACCCCCTCCCCCCCTTTTCCCCCCAATCTGGGGCGGGGAGGAAGGGGACCCATGCGCCTCTCTTCCCATCCAGGCGCTTCAGGGGTTTTTTT
The DNA here is from genome assembly GCA_037215915.1 of Pantherophis vulpinus. Taxonomy (NCBI): domain Eukaryota; kingdom Metazoa; phylum Chordata; class Lepidosauria; order Squamata; family Colubridae; genus Pantherophis; species Pantherophis vulpinus. Next base: position 133,945,056 of record JAXLNS010000005.1, read on the forward strand.
CGGGGGGGTGGGAGTGGGTGGGTTCATGGGGGAGATGGGACCCCCCCCCCGGAGTTTTATGCATTCAGAGGGGGGAGGGTCTCGTAGTAAGGGCCCTTCCTCCCCCCACCCCCAACAAGCTCTCTACTGCCTCTTGGGCTGCATTTTTCTGCAGGCAACTGCAGAAATGACAGAATGGCAGACTTGGAAGGGGCCTTGGAGGTCTTCTAGTCCAACCCCCTGATCAAGAAGGAAACCTTTCTCTCCTCCTCAGAATAACAGAGTTGGAAGGGGCCTTGGAGGTCTTCTAGTCCAACCCCCTGATTCAAACAGGAAACATTTCTCTCCTCCTCAGAATAACAGAATAAGAAGGGGCCTTAGAGGTCTTCTAGTCCAACCCCCTGATTCAAACAGGAAACATTTCTCTCCTCAGAATAACAGAATAAGAAGGGGCCTTAGAGGTCTTCTAGTCCAACCCCCTGATTCAAGAAAGAAACCTTTCTCTCCTCCTCATAACAGAGTTGGAAGGGACCTTGGAGGTCTTAACCCCCTGATCAAGAAGGAAACCTTTCTCTCCTCCTCAGAATAACAGAGTTGGAAGGGGCCTTAGAGGTCTTCTAGTCCAACCCCCTGATCAAGAAGGAGACCCTTCTCTCCTCCTCAGAATAACAGAGTTGGAAGGGGCCTTAGAGGTCTTCTAGTCCAACCCCCAGCTCAGGCAAGGAACCCTCTACCATTTCAGGCAAATGGCTATCTAATCTCTTCTTAAAAACTTATGTATGTGTGTATGTATGTATGTATGTATGTTATGTGTATGTATAATCCTCATATAATCCTCGATTTAGGACCACAATTGAGCCCCAAATTTTGTTAAGTAACTTTTGCCCTATTTTACGACCTTTCTTGCCACCATTGTTAAGTGAATCTGTTGCCGTTGTTAAACTACGAACACCGTTCTTAAGCGATTCTGGCTCCCCCACGGACTTTGCTCATCGGAAGGTCGCCAGTGACCCCAGGACAGTGCAACCGCCATAAGTACATGCCGGTTGCCAATCCTCTGAATTTGGATCACTTGATCGTAGTTATGCTGATACGGTCGTAAGTGTGAAAAAAACAGTCGTAAATCACTTTTCTCCGTGCCGTGGTAACTTTGAACGGACACTAAATGAACTGTTGTAAGTCTTGGACTACCTCTATCGCTTTTGGGAAGAGTTAAAACGCCAGCAAATGTCTCGACAATCTTGTGTGACGAGCAAAACAAACCAACAAATTTTGGTTTTTTTAAGTGGAGTAGAAGTCGGTTCGAATACCGACATGTTCCATTTGTTGGCTCTCCTGGATTTTCCGTTTGAATAATTTAGACAGAATTGTTTCCGTGTTGTCGATTTAAATGTGTAATTTGCAAAGGAATGTAAATACTTCAAAGAGAGAGAAGCAGTGAAAGTGTTCCTTTTCGCTTGGCAATAAACCGGTTATACTTTCGGTTTGTTTTTTTTAAACAATTTATTTATATATTTTCCTTAACATACATAAGTACTTTATGAACAGCGTATTGTCTGGGTTAATATGCTTACATAACAGTATACAATACAATAACATATTAAACATAAAACATACATAATAGTATTTTTTCCAATTTCTAATTTCTACTTCTGCTGTCCAACCATTGATAAAATAAACCCCATGTTTGAAAGTATTTGGTATCTTTTTTATCTTTAATGTCAACCTATCCATTTCTGCACAATCTAGTATTTTTTTTAAAAAATTACATCTTCTATGGGATCATATGTGGTGGACAGGTGCAAAGGGTACACATTCGTTTTGTGAGGCCCTTTCCGCAGTTTTGTGGGTGTGCAAAGCTGAGTAACACCATTGTTCAGAAATTGTCTATTTTATTTTATTTTATTATTTTATTTTATTATTTTATTTTATTTTATTTTATTTTATTTTATTTTATTTTATTTTATTTTATTTTATTTTATTTTATTTTATTTTATTTTATTATTTTATTTTATTTTATTTTATTTTATTTTATTTTATTAAGCTATATTTAATTCAAATATTGGCTGTTTTCATTTATAACCAACTTAATGTACATATATTCTCTTTATTATTTTCACATATTCCAAGAATTCATCTTTCTCTCTCACAGTGATTTACAAACCAATATGGCACTTTCTAGAAGGTTATCATGGGCTGAAAGCTCTATAACAACAATCACTATTTTTGAAAAAAGAAAAAATGATTCAAATGAATTTCTTTCCTGAGCAACTTAAAATTTGGAATGTGCTGAAAAGTCACAATAAATAAGTAAAAAAAAGAGAGCAAACTTAAAATATTTTATTTTATTTTATTTATTACTTTATTTTATTTTATTTTATTTATTATTTTTTATTGTTTATGGATCTGCATTTTTTTTTCATCCAGGCCTCACCTGTGTTGTAAATACCTCCGTGTAAATATTGCCTAATTCCAGTTACTGAATGGCGTATTGTTATAATGCTGTGCATTTAATTTTCCTTTACCGTTGAAAATTAGGGGATATATCTCAAGTGATATATCAGGTGTGGACATAAAAAGGAACCAAAATACAGATAGTCCTCGATTTACATTTAGGGACTGTTCCAAGTTACAATGGCAGTGAGTGACTTATTATCGTTTTTCACTCATGTGACATGGCCATATGAACAAAATGCAGATGCTTGGAAACATTCATATTTATGCTTGGAAACTGACTCATATATATGACAGTTTATTTAGTGACCGTTTGAAGTTACAACAGCCCTGAAAAAAGTGATTTCTGATCATTTTTCACACCGACATCCCCATTGTCACATGATCAAAATTCAGCCACTTAGCAACCAACTCATTTTTATGACGGTCGTAGTGTCCCGCGGTTACGTGATCCCCTTTTGCGAACTTCTGAAGAGCAAAGTCCATGGGGAAACCAGCTTCGCTTAATGACGGCAGTTACTCGCTTAACAACTGCAGCCATTCACTTCACAAAGGCAGCAAGAAAGGTCGCAAAATGAAACAAAACTTCCTTAACAAATTTCTCACTTAGCGACAGAAAGGTTGGGCTCCATTGCGGTCATAAGTCAAGGACTGCCTGTATCGTTGGTGGAGGACGTTCTGTTTCCCGAACCCGCTAACTTTACAAATAGTTTTCAAAGCAGGAAATAACGAACGGACTTCTTATTTCAGATGTTGTTTATTTATTCATTTGATTGACTCCTTTCCACCAAAAAAAAAAAATAGAATTATGAACTTTTTCCCCTCATGCAAGAATGCTGGCCTGCGGTGTTTATCGACAACAATAGAGTTGGAATGCCGGCCAAATATCTGACATAAAACAATCATTTCCTTGTGTTAAGTTTCTGCCTTTTTTTTTTTAAAATTGCATCCTGCGAAGAACTAGGGATTTTTCAAAAGTCCTCCTGAAATCTCAATTTATTAGAGAGAATACATTAGCAGGAAAGCAAGGGGAGTTTTTCTATTGACTCCTTTCTTTTTTTTTTAAATATAATTTTATTTATACTTTTTCCTTTAACATCCCTAAGTGTTTAGTGGACAGTGTTATCATCTGCAATTCCGATAATGAAATTGCCATTTAAATATACATAATCATACTTTTTCAACTTCTAACATTTATTTCTTTTAACGACCCCTTGCGGGGTGGAGCCTGGGCAACTGAATGGAGCTGAGTGTTTTAATGGCCGGATGCCCTTCCTTTCGCCAATGCAGAGTTTTGTTCACCAGATATATTCCCATAGAGAGAGAAATATCTGCCTCTACCTAGGATCGAACTCACAGCCTCCGGATTGCGAGGCGAGAGCTCCACCTCTAGGCCACCGTACCATTCCAATATATAATATATAATAGTTTTTCTATTGACTCTGATAACCTGAATTTCCTGTTCCTATTTTCGCGGATTGTCGGCATCATCACGAGACCCACGAGAAACTGAGATTGTGGTGGACGGTTGAATCAGTACGGTTGTGATGGCGCGTAGGCATGCATGGATGAAAGCACAGGTAGCCCTCGGTTTAACAGCTGCAGCGGAGCCCAACATTTCTGTCCTTAAGTGAGAGACATTGGTTGAGCTTTGCCCCGTTTTACGACCTACCTTGCCACAAGTTGTGGAGTGAATTGCTGCAGTGAGTTCACCCGGTTGTTAAGCGAATTTGGCTTCCCCGTTGATTTTGCTTGTCTCAAGACGGTCGCAAAGGGGGAAGACGGGGGGGAGGGGCTTCTTGGTGCTCCTTGAGATATTAAATGTTTGCTACCAGGTGTTTCATGACCCAACGTTGGTGACATCCTCAGTGCTAGAAGGGAGGGGGTTTTGCAGAGACGAGGAGGAGGACGATGATGACTCTGGTGCTCTCTGAGATTGAATGTTTGCTTGCAGATGTTTCATTACCCAACTAGGTTACATCATCAGTGCTAGTAAGGAGTAGGGTTTGCAGAGAGGAGAAGGACAACTGTGTCGTTCTTGAGCTTTGCTGCTTTCTTGATGTTTCGTGACCCAACTAGGGAACGGATCTGCGCACCTTCCGTCGCGCGCTTAAGACTTTTTTTATTTCATCAAGCTGGCCTGACCTAAATCTTCTCCCCTTTTTGAATTTAAATTTAAATTTGTTTTTAAATTATGGGGTATTTTAAATTTGTTCAGCCAAATTATTTAATTCGTTTTTATTCTATTTTAAATTTTTGTATTTATGTGTTTTATTCTGTGGCTGTTCACCGCCCTGAGTCCTTTGGGAGTAGGGTGGTATAGAAATTTAAATAAATATAAATATATAAAAAATATAAATCATCAGTACTAGAAGGGAGTGGGGTTTGCAGAGAGGAGGAGGAGGAGGAGAAATCTGGGGTCCTTGGTGCTCTCTGAGCTTGGTTGTTTTCTTGCAGACGTTTCATTACTCAAACACTGATAATGCTACCTACTTTGGTAATGAGACGTCTGCCAGAAAAACATCAAACTCAGAGAGCACCAAACACTCCACAGTTCAACCCCGATTTACAAATATTCTCCTTTATTAGAGAGACCACCTAGTTCCAGAAAGAAGACGGCTACCTCTAATTTCAGGGCTTTGTAAAAACTTTAGCAGCTTCCTGGCCAGGGATCTGTGCTCCTTCTGAACTTGGTGATGGCAACGGGGTATTAGCAGCACCTGTTAGCAACTTACTCCATTCCAACTGGGCTGTTTCCGGTATGATGTAAAACATAATCTCCAGGTTTCGGATTTCAGGAAACAACGCCGTGCCCAGAAAGGCGACAGACACAACTTGGGCAATGAATAAAAATAGGTCAAAATGGTTTCATTCAATGCAATTTTTCCCCGTTCTCGACGGGGGGCTTAAGAACATCGTGAACGACAAACAGACAGATTGCAAAAAAAAAAAAAAAAAAAAAAGGAGGGAAGGCAGGAATTGTTTTCTTTTAAAATTGATTTGGCAGTTGTCTTCTCTGGGGATATAAATGTAAGAGATCTCCCGGGCATTTTTTTTTTTTAAATTACTTTTACGGATAATCCTCGAGTTACGACCGTAACGGAGCCGAAATTTCTGTTCCTTTTTTGTCCCCTCAAGTTTTTAAATTTTATTTTACACGTGCATATCAATGCGTGAACAGTGTGGCACCTGGGTGTCATACATTCTAATACAAATAAAACTAGTAAAATAAATCTATCAGTAGTGGGTAGCGGAGATCGCGGGTGGGCCCGCCCACGTGCCCAGGCGCTATGCCATCCTATTTAGCCATGTTTTCGAGGCCGGGCGCGTGCATGGAAGGTTTTTACGTGGCAAAAATGTGTGAAACCCACCTAGGATCATAGTTATTATGTTCAACCAACTTATATATTTCTAATAATAATGTACATTTATATCAAGTTGTCGTTTGTCATTATTATTTAATTATTCCATGTTTTTATACATTGCTCTAATGCCATTCACCATATCATTTGATCATCCATAATAATACCGCCATTCAATTTCCAACAATTGTCACTTTTTTCAGTGCCGTTGTAACTTCGGTCACTAAATGAACTGTTGTAAGTCAAGGACCACCTGGTAATTTTTAAAACAATGAAGATGTTGGCTGGGGAGGCCTTTTCATGTATTTCAAAAATAATTCTCACTAGCGTCCTAGGAATAGCCTCTAGGGAGGGAACTAGGGGTGAAATGCTCCCGGTTCGGACCGGATTGCCCGATATGGTAGCGATGGAGGCGGGTGGTTCGGAGAACCCGTAGCAAAAATCCCTGCCCCCCCCATGCCCAGCTGAGCTGCGTGATCATCAGAGGCTTTTTTTTTTAACTTTTAAAAACATTTTTTTACAATCTCTTCGGCCGAAGAGGTTGTAGAAAAAATGCTTTTAAAAGTTAAAAAAAAAAAAAAAGTTGGCCACGCCCACCCAGTCACATTACCCCCCCACCAAGCCACGCCCACAGAACCGGTAGTAACAAATTTTACTTTTCACCACTCCCCCCCGCGCCCCCCCCATGGAAATATCCATCAGTTTTCTGCAATCTCATGCCGAAGATTATTGTGTTTTAATCCCTTCTAATATCCCTGCACTCAGTAAGATTGGGTCGCACGATTATCCTGATATTGCAGATGATAGGTTTATTCTGTTGTGGTTCATCTAAGGTTGTGTTTCTCAGCAAATGGCAACGGAGGGCTTACCATCCGAATCAAAATTGAGTGTTGTGGGTCCATGTTCAGTTCGACAATGACAAGTTGTGTTGGCTTGTTTAGATTTGGACCGAAACTCTGCAACTCCGGGCTTTGTTTTCCTCCGGCAATTTTACTCCCATGTTCGCCTGTGCTACCAACATAGTAGTGCACGAGTAACTAGTTGCTGCCTGTAAGGATTGTGTTTTCTGTGTGCTACAATGTTGTTTGGGAACTTCGCTAAATCTAATCTCAAGATCTGGTGGTGTTTGACCTTTGGAAGGGCGTCTTAACGCTTGGGGTATTTTGTTCAATATTAGCTTTTATTGGCGTAAGAACATATCCACGTTAACAAGTCAAAAGCCTTATGGAGCTGCAAAACCCTTTGAAACAAGAAGAAATTTTAATACTGGCATTAAAACCCAACTCCACTTCGACTGACATGTTGTATATGGATAGCTTGGTCTAGTGTTAAGGCACCAAGCTAGAAAGCAGGAGGTCGTGAGTTCAAGTCCTGCCTTAGCTGGGTGACTTTGGGCCGATCACCAGGAGTCAGTGAGTTCTAGTCCCACCTTAGCCATGAAAGTCTTGAGCCAATCACCAGCTGACTGAATTCTAGTCCCGCGTTAGGTATGAAAGTCGCATGGGTGACTTTGGGCCAATCACCAGAAGACAGTGAGTTCTAGTCCCACCTTAGGCATGAAAGCCAGCTGGGTAACTTTGAGCCAATCACCAGCTGACTGTGAGTTCTAGTCCCGCCTTAGGCATGAAAGCCAGTCAGTGACTTTTGGGCCAGTCACTTTCTCTGTCAGCCCAACCCACCTCAGAGGGTTGTTGTTGTAGGGAAAACAGGAGGAAGGAAGGTGTGTTGGATGTGTTTGGCACCTTGAGTTATTTGTTGAAATAATGAAAGTCAGATACAAACAAACAAACAAACAAAAGGTCATAGGAAGTTAGATAAATAACCAACATTTTGGTGGTGTAAATTGCTATAGCTGTGAGACCTTCCTCAGAGTCAAACTGTGTTTTGTGTGTCAAAGTTCAATTCAACAATGGCAAGCTATTTAATACACACACGCACATATACATATGTGTGTGTATAAACATATACATACATACATATATATATATATACACATACATACATACATATACACACATACATATATATATACACATGTATATATATATGTGTGTGTGTATACACATTATGTATATGTATGCATACATGTGTGCATATGTATATAACAAAATGATTCATATACAAACATACCCTGTTTCCCCCAAAATAAGACCTCCCCTGATAATAAGCCCAATTGGGCTTTTGAGCGCATGGCAATAAGGCCAAACGCTTATTTCAGGGTTCAAAAAAATATAAGACAGGGTCTTATTTTCTGGGAAACACGGTGTGTAAACACACACACACACACACACATTTGTATATTACGCAAGCAAAATGATTCATATGTATGTGTGTGTATATATATATATATATATATATATATATATATATGTATATGTAGGTCTTTGGTTATTCGGGTTTTCTCCCGCGTAAAATTGGAAGTGCCTTGGCGACGTTTCGACGAAGTCTCATTCGTCATCTTCAGGCTGGTGTTTTCGGCTTCATGCTTCTAGGAGTGTGATCGCAGCTGTTTCTTCCTTTTAACTGCCAGTGGGGGTGTGAACTGATTGGGTGGGAGCTTGTCTGTGTTCTGATTGGGTGGAGGTGTGTTCTGATTGGATGGGGGGTTGGCTGTGCTCTGATTGGCTGGGGGTGTGTTCTGTTTGGGTGTGTTCTGTTTGGGTGGGGGCTTGGTTGTGCTCGGGTGTCGACGCGGGGTGTCGACGTGGGAGAAAACCCGAATAACCAAAGACCTACATACAAACACCCGCGAAAACCTCAGAAAACACACACACACACACACACACAATTTTGCTTGCATAATGCATGCCTAGCTGTATTCCAAAGATCACCTGGAAAAATAGGTTGTTAACTTGTTTTTGGCAAAGTTAATCTCATTTTTTGACATAGTAAAAAATGTAATCTCGTTTTTTTCACACTGTAGCATCCAGTGATCAAAAAGAGCATGTTTTGCGGCCTGGATGGTAATAGTATCATTGCCCCTTTGTTCCTATCGGACGGTCTCATTTATCTTTACTCAGGAAGTCAGCAATAAATAGGCGGTCTAATTTTGTCTCCCTGGGAAATGTGAGAAGACGCGAACTCCGCGGAATTATAATTGTGTTTTTAAAGTATCAGGAAAACGGAAACCTCCGGCTGATATTCCTTTCCCATCAGATCATGCGGTCCGATATAACTAGGTATTTCCGAACAGGAACTGGCAGGCATCGGTGTGTGGCTGTTGAGAACGGTGTCGATTGTAGGTTAGGATAAGTTGTGTTTTGAAGAAGGCGAGTGTCATTTGCTCTCTCTGCTCTGGAAAGATTTAATGGATGGAATTCAGATTTTAGTAGCAAATTCGGTGAGTATGTTATGGATTACAGCCTTTTAAAAAAATCAAATGTCTAACACTTAATTTGAATTGTAATACACAAGGACCATCATCTATTGATGATTGTTGGTCATTTCTCGGTTTCAAAGAGTGAGATAGCGCGCGACATGGTAACAGACTGGATGAGGGCAGGTAAACTATAATTAACTTCTTTTAATGAGTTGTTTGTTTTCTAACTAGGTAATGTGTGTGTGTGCTTTCCAAAGGAAACACCCTCCTTCTGAAGTTGTGTGCAGTTGGTTGGCGTACTGTCTGAGGAGACACAAAAAATGCACCTGGTCCCATTATTTCACAATATGTACTGTATTATTTATTCGTCTGTCAAATTATGTTCCACGGGGGCTGCAATTGGTTGTTTGGATGGATAGATGGATGGATAAATAACACATATTTTTGTGTGTACACAATTAATATGTATGGGTTGTGTATTTTTTTTCCCCTGACGAGAAAACAGTTGGGTTTCGAACTGCCTGTGTTGTTAGGGGAGCTGTGGATGATTATTTTTATTTATGATTGTGGCTGCAAGACTATGAAATGGAAATACTCTGAAATACCCACACAGAAGGAATGGTTGGTGAAGAAGGCACAACTAGTAGAGGTGGCAAAATTAGGTTGTTTGACTAGAGAAAGATCCAACAATTGCATTTGTCAGTGATCGGAAACCTTTATGGACTTTTTGTTGAAAAAAGAGAAGAATGAGCTTGTGATTTTTGGGTTTGAAGTTTAGAAAGTTAGCCACTGTCAAAAAGATCAGAACCAACCTTCCTTCCTTCCTTCCTTTCTTCCTTCTCTCCCCTTCCTTCAATCTCCTTCCTTCCATCTCCTTCCTTCCTTCTTTCCTCTCTTTCTCCCTTCCCCTTCTTTCAATCTCCTTCTTTCCTTCCTTCCTTCCTTCCTTCCTTCCTTCCTTCCTTCCTTCCTTCCTTCCTTCCTTCCTCCCTCCCTCCCTCCCTTCCTTCCCCTTCTTTCAATCTCCTTCCTCCCTTCCTTCCCTCCCCTTCGTCTCCTTCCTTCCTTCCTCCCTCCCTCCCTCCCCTTCCTTCAGTCTCCTTTCTTCCATCTCCTGCCTTTCTTCCTCCCTCCCTCCCCTCCCCTTTCTTCAGTCTCCTTCCTTCCATCTCCTTCCTTTCTTCCTTCCTCCCTCCCCTCCCCTTCCCCTCTCTCTTACTCTCTCTTTTCTCCTTCCTTCCTTCCTTTTTCCCTCCCTCTCTCTCTCTTCCTCTCCCTCCCCCCTCCCTCCCTTCCTTCTTCCCTCCCTCCCTCTTCTTTCGTTCTTTTAATTCTTTTCTCCTATTTTTTCTAGTTTTTTATCTTGTTAACAATTTCCTCCATAAAAAAATTCTTTTTTTAAAAAAAAAAGAAAGAAAACACCTAATAAGATTCCGCAATGCCTTGCAAGTAAGGCTGCCTCTGAAGTTGTTGCAGAAGCTTCCTTTAGTGCTAGAAAACGATTAACTAGGATTAGACCATCTTTTCTGCAGCCATCTGTCCTGCCTTCCTGAGCATTTCCACACCCACTTTAAAGAGATGGGATGATAGGTTTCGTTGTAATTTATTACTCAGCCGTGCATTCTCATTCAACGGCGCCTCTGGAGAAATGTTTTGTGATTTGAACACAACAATGAGTGTGCAATTAAGTATTCTCTAGTTTCTTTTTAAGACCAAGTTGGTACCAGATTTGCTGATCACAAGTTCCAGACTTTATTGTGTACATTAAAAAACAAAAAGGTGCTTTTATCAGTTCTGAATCTCCCTGCGTTTAGTTTTAAGAGAGGTGAATTGGGGTTTTTATATCCTGAAAGAGTGAGAAAGTGCAGGAAATAAAAGAAGAAAAGGAAAGGAAAAAGATATTTTAAAAAGTGACTTCTGATCTTCTTTATAAATTATAATCTGATCTAATATCACTCCTCTTCCTCTGCTGTTTTCTGATGTTTTTTTAATGTACGTTGGCCTCTTGTTGTCCAGAAATGTGTTTTTTTATTAGCTTACTAGTATTGCAATATTAATAAATAGTTTAAGGTTAGATGCAGCGTATGGCGTTTAATACAGCATATCAGGAAAATAATTCTGTGATATAAATGAATTAGAAAGAGATTTTTTCCTTTTATATTAGCTTTTTTTTCTTCTTGAATTTCTCCCCCCAAAAGAAAAAAAACAGTGGTCCTTTCTGACCAGTTGGGTAAAAAAATTAAAAGGAGATTTTTTAAAAACCATTAATTAGGTTATTTTGAATTTTTTTTTAAAAGAACACTTATTGCATAGTTTTGTCTCTAGGCTGACCTTAAACTTCACTTAGATCAGCAACTTTTAGATATGTGGACTTCAGTTCCCAGAATTCCTCAGGGAGCAACATAGAAAAACAGAAAGGAGTAATTATTACAATTGATTGGCAGGAGCTAAACACACGTAATTATAGTGCTGTTTTGCATGAGATTAAAACAATATTTAAGTAAGAGCAGCATCTACTCAAAATTATCATTGCAGGGTAGGAAGGTTATATTTTAACAATGTTTTTCCCTAAAATTCTAACTTTGTTCAGTAGAATATGACTTGAGTTTTGGAAACAATTTTTTTTTTTCATTTATATATGATTATCGCTATCCAAAAAATTAACCAGCCAAAAATAATGAAACAAGGCCCGTGAAATCATTATATTGGAAGAGAAAACAGAAACATTGTCTGGGACTTAAGTGACTTATGACCGTGTTTCACACTTATGACCGCTGTAACATCCCAATGGTCACATGATCTGACACTTGGTAACTGACTCATATTTATGACGGTTGCAGTGTCCCAAGATCATGTGATCCCCTTTTGCGACCTTCCAACAAAGTAAATGAGGAAGCCAGATTCATTTAACAACCGCGTCACTAATTTAACAACTGCAGTGATTTACTTAACAATGGGGCAAAACTCACAAATGTCTCACTTAGCAACAGAAATGCGGGGCTCAATTGTGGTCGTAAGTCGAGGACTATCGGTTCTAAATAGCAAGGGCAGGAACTGAACCTAACCACAGTGAGACATTAATTAGTAAAAATAAGAATGAACAGCTCAACCTATCAACTATTAAGGTACCATATATACTTACATGCGTTTATGTGACTGTAAATGCATTTAAATAAAAGCATCCGTTGATCAGTGATGAATAAAATATAACGAGAAATAAAACCTGGATGCATTTTTTTTAAAAAAAGAAAAGCAGGAAAGAAAAGAAGGAAAGGAAAGGAAGAGAGAAAGGAAAGAAGAAAAGGAAAGGAAAGGAAAGGAAAAAAAAGAAAGAGGATAGGAAGGGTTGGGAAGGGAAGAGAGGGGAGAAAGAAAGAAAGAAAGAGAAAGAAAAAGAAAAAGAAAAGGAAGGAAGGAAGGAAGGGAAAGGAAAGGAAAGAAGGAAAGGAAGTAAATGGATAGAGAAGGGAAGGAAAGGAAGGGAAAGGAAAGGAAAGAAGGAAAGGAAAGGGAAGGATGGGAAAGGAAAGAAGGAAAAGGGGAGGGAAAGTAAGGAAAGGGAAGGAAAAGAAGGGAAGGAAAGGAAAGAAGAAAAAGGGAAAGGAAAGGAAAGGAAAGTTCTACTGTGATTGACAAGTGGTGTTGAATAAATAATTCCCTGGCATAAAACGTTTCCTGCTTATGTAAGACTGAGCACTTGAACAAATGCAGAAAAACAACACACAAATATCAGTGATGAAAGAATAGCAAGAAGCGAAGCGGTGATTAAATTTGGTATTTCTACACTTGCAATTTCCCAGGGCCAAAGAGAGGTAGTTCTCGACTTACGACCGCAATTGAGGCCAGCATTTCTGTTGCTAAACGAGACAGTTGTTAAGTGAACATGCCCCATTTTACGACGTTTCTTGCCACAACGGTTAAGTGCGTCATTGCAGCTGTTAAGTTAGCAACACGGTTGTTAAGTGAATCTGGCTTCCTTGTTGACTTCGCTCGTCAGAAGGTCGCAAAAGGGGATCACGTGACCCCAGGACACTCCAACCGTCATAAATATGAGTCGGTGGCCAAATGTTTGAATTTGGGTCGCGTAACCGTGGGGATGCTGCAACGGTCGTAAGTGTGAAAAATAGTCACTTTTTTTTCAGCGTCATTGTAACTTCGAATTGTCACTGAGCAACAGGTTGTAAGGTGAGGACTAGCTGTATACCCCACTAAACCTCAAGAGCTGAAGTGTCCTAAAATAGATGAAGTTTGATTCAGAAATAGAATTGACAGAGATGGGCCTTAAAAGCCAGAAGAATCACACACTGGAGTGTGTGAGTAGATTCTGCCTAAGGAAAATGTAGACAGACAGACAGACAGAGATATAGCGATATATGTATAGATAGATGGATGGATGGACAGAGATATGGATAGTGATGGATGGATGGATAGATATATAGATTAGATAGATGTAGACAGACAGACATCCAGATATATAGAGATATATAGCTGTATAGATAGATGATAGATAGATAGATAGATAGATAGATAGATAGATAGATAGATAGATACAGAGAGAGAAAGAGAGAGAGAGAGAGAGAGAGAAGACAGACATCAAGATATATAGAGATAGATATAACTGGATAGATAGATAGATAGAGACAGACAGACAGACAGATAGATAGATACAGACAGACAGACAACAGAGATAGAGATAGATATATAGATGTATAGATATGAGATAGAGAGATAGAGATAGAGATAGATAGATAGAGACAGACTGACAGCAGAGATAGAGATAGATATATAGATGTATAGATAGATAGATATAGAGATAGATAGATAAATAGAGAGATAGAGATAGATAATTAAATAGAGGCAGAGATAAATAGATATATATATATATATATAGAGAGAGAAAGAAATAGAGAGAGATAAATAGGTAGAGACAGACAGACTGACAGCAGAGATAGAGAGAGATATATAGATAGATAAGATAGAGATAGATAGAGACAGACAGCAGAGATATAGATAGATATATAGATGGATGGATGGACATATATATATCCAGATATATAGATGGATGGATGGACATATATACATCCAGTGGGTTTCTCCTCCTCCAGTAGGTAAGGAAGGCTCGGAAGGCAGGTAGTCCTTGATTTACAACCCTCCTCCGCCGGAGGAGGAGTAACAGTCTTGGGGCAGTGACCTCGGA
>JAXLNS010000005.1:133964366-134043068 GCA_037215915.1 Pantherophis vulpinus
CGAGGTTTGACATCTCTTCAGTTTTTAGATTCAACATAAATATGAATTATGCCTTCGTTATGATCTTTACCATGTCCTTCAGACCCTTCACTCTATTCCATTCACTATCTTTTAAATTTATTTTTATATGTTAGTGATTTTAGTGGAATTTCTTTGGTCCTTGTGAGCAGCCCAGAGTCTTTTGAGAGTCGGGTGACGTACAAGTTGTTGTTATTTTCATATAAACCTGCTCCTTAAGTATTAGAGAAAAGGTATTAGCGGTGAGTTACTGAGACTGTTTTCATATAGTTTATGAAAAGTTTTATATAATTAAATTACAGAGAGACCTCAGTATATTTCCCTTTTTAGACTCAATATTTATTTTGATGTTAAACTAAGCCATATACTGAAATCTAAAACAATTTCTGAATTGTTTGTATTTATATTGTTGCTTAATTAGATAATAGACAAGCTTTCTAGTCTGATTGGAATAAAGATAATACTGTATTTTTAGACAAAACAGAACACAAGCCTTTTAAACTTCATTCCTAATACATTTCCTCTCAGTTATTTTTTAAAAATATTCCTGCTGGATTGAGAACAGATGTAAATTTTGTTATAATTTTCCTGAATTTTCAGCAACGCTTGGCTCATAGTTATATCTTTCTCTATATCTATCTATCTATCTATCTATCTATCTATCTATCTATCTATCTATCTATCTATCTATCTATCTATCTATCTATCTATCTATCTATCTATTTATCTAGCCATCTATCTATCTATCTTATCTATCCATCTATCTTATCTATCCATCTCTATCTATCTATCTATCTATCTATCTATCTATCTATCTATCTATCTATCTATCTATCTTATCTTATCTTATCTTATCTTATCTTATCTTATCTTATCTTATCTTATCTTATCTTATCTTATCTTATCTATCTATATCTATCTTACCTATCTTATCTATCTCTATCTATCTATCTATCTATCTATCTATCTATCTATCTATCTATCTATCTATCTATCTATCTATCTATCTATCTATCTATCTATCATACACACCAGATATAGCTTCCTTTGTAAAACTTCTGGAAGATGTTAAATTTTTTTTAACTAGCATCAAATACACATCTGTCTTCTTTTGCTAAAGCTTGAAGTATAATATATTTAAAACCTTCATATATTTCTTTCAATAATTCATGTGATCTCTCTTTATATATATATGTATTTTTATTTCAGGTCACGTTTCTCTGTTTTGCTAATGACACTGCTATTCCAACTAAGGTATGGTTTTCTTTGAGTCAGAAGATATATCAAAAAGACATGCTTCGTAATTAAATTAACAGATTCTATCTACATTCCAGTACAGGCAGTCCTTGACTTATGGCCACAATTGAAACCAAATTTCTGTTCACATGACACTGTAACCGTCATAAATAGGAAGCGGTTTCCAAGCATCTGAATTTTGTATAGCGTTCGGGCTTCTAGGCCTGGATAGCTTTATGGCTTCTGTTTGTTTTCCTTTTTTTCTATCCCGTTTCAAAAGGGATAGATAATCTCATCCGTGGAGTAAACCCATTACATCCCACGAGGAGTTTTGGCAGCAACGTTTGTTTATGAACGCATCCTAAGTTATTTGATTTGGAGGGTTAATTTGTATTTTGCGGTTCATCCCATGAAGAAAAGCTCCGATGTTTGGGATGAAAAACTCATTGGTGGGATAATTTCCCTTACTCAATTGAATTGTTGCTCAAGTGTGCTCTGCTTGGTTTAGGAACTGGCCACCGTCTCTGTGGGCCTTCCAGATGTTCTGAAATCAAGCCACTGGTGCAGCTTGCATGACCAGGAAGCTCTCTTGCTAAAGGATATTTGTAAACCGGCAGAGACAAGTGACAACTTCAGACAAAAGGTAAGAGAATGTAATATGCTGGTATTGAATAGAGAGTAGAGTAGAGTAGAGTAGAGTAGAGTAGAGTAGAGTAGAGTAGAGTAGAGTAGAGTAGAGTAGAGTAGAATAGAATAGAATAGAATAGAATAGAATAGAATAGAATAGAATAGAATAGAATAGAATAGAATAGAATATAGAATATAGAATATAGAATATAGAATATAGAATATAGAATATAGAATATTTATTTATTTATTATATTTCTATACCGCCTTTCTCCCGTAGGACTCAAGGTGGTGTACAGTCAAGAAAAATATAGACACACAAACATCATAAAATTGCTAATTAAAATTATTACTTAGTTTGGTCAATTAAATAAAACCCAGAATTAGATAACATTTAAAAAATCATTCACATGTTTGTATGTTTAGCCCCGCCTGTTGGAACATCAGGGTCTTGAGGGCACGGCGGAAAGCACAATATAGAATATAGAATATAAGCTGATTGTTGTGACCCAGGCCCAAGTAGGTATTATCAGACGCAATCAGTTCGAAAACAAACAGACTTTATTTATGGCATAGGACCCGGGTACCTTCGAGACCGTCTTCTGCCACCAATAGCCTCCCACCGGCCAGTCCGCTCCCACAAAGAGGGTCTCCTCAGGGTGCCATCGGCCAAGTTATGTCGGCTGACGACACCCAGGGGGAGGGCCTTCTCTGTGGGAGCCCCAGCCCTGTGGAATGAACTGCCCCCGGAAATACGTAAGATCTCTGACCTCCGGGTGTTTCGCTGTGCACTGAAGACCCTCTTGTTCCGCCAGGCCGGGCTATCAACATAATTTTATATTGGGTGTTTTAAATTTCTGGGGTTTTAAATTGAGCCGAATTATTTAATAATTTTAAATAATTTTAATTGATGTTTGTCTTGTGCTTTTAATAGGCTGTACACCGCCCTGAGTCCTTCAGGAGAAGGGCGGTATAGAAATAATAATAATAATAATAATAATAATAATAATAATAATAATAATAATAATAATAATAATAATAATAATAATAATAATAGAACAGCTAAGAATTAACTCATTCTCAGCGTAGTCCAAACTTATTCAAAACAAATTCTTCATAACACAATTCTTCAGCCTTATCACCAAGCTTGGTCTAATTAGGCAACCTGCCAAAGGCTTTTCTTGGCAAAAGTTCAGGAGCAGAAGAGGCCGACAAGAAATAAATGCAGCAAGATAAGAAACAAATCTATCAACATTGTTTTCCGACAAAAGAGCCCAAGAGCCATTGCTGCTCTTTTAAGCCTTATGGGAGGGGCCAATCATCTCCTGGCCTTACTCCCGAGTCGTCCTTTTTGCTTTAGCTCCTCTTGCCTTCTGGCAGCTCTTCTCATGCGTGCACTAGGAACAGGCTCCTCCTGTTCGTCTGCCTCTCTGATGTCAGCCTCTGGAGGCTCCGAAGCCTACACATCACTCCCAGATGGCCCTGGCCCCATCTCTGCCTCCGACGCAGAGCCCTCATCCGGGCTTTCCCCAGCCTCCAGGACTGGCCCATGTTCTTCCTCAGCCTCCTCACTGTCCGACTCCGCTGCCAGCTCCACAGGCTGCTGGCGGACCACAACACTGATAACCTGGCGTTGTCTAGGTATTTATTTATCCTAATCCTGTATTAGACAGGAAAAGCCATCGCTCGCTGTGGTGAGAATTAGAGATCTAATTGCCCTGGCCAACAGCCTGGGAAATAGTCTACAGGGAACAGCCTTTGATTATCTGCATTAGCAGGCATCTCCCCCGACAACTTGCCCTCTTTGCTTGAAGCTGAGGGCCTAGGGGGTTTATTTGTTTGTTTGTTTGTTTAAGAACCAATCCGCCTTACCAGAGGGAGCCCCCTTGTGAAGTACTGTGAAACTGTTACCATGGTATCTCCATTGTGATGTACATTAGAAGCCATTTTAAGGCACAACAGGCTGTATCCTAACAGAACTTGAATACAAAATGCACACTATCACTGTCAGAAGTACTGTGATTTGACACTATAGATATAATTCATTCCTTTTCATTTCAGCAGCCCAGGCGTTCCAGAGTTATGCTGGAACACAGACACACACACAAACCCCGAGGGGTGTTAGGGGTGTCTTACCCCACAGTATTTGTTTCTGGAGGGTAAGTCATCTGTGTACCACGTTTGGTTGAAATTGCTCGAGGTGTTCCAGAGTTATGCTGTGTGTGTGTGTGTGTGTGTATGTGTGTGTGTACACACATAGATCTTTTTATAAATAGAATAGAATAGAACACAACACAACACAACACAACACAACACAACACAACAGAGTTGGAAGGGAACTTGGAGGTCTTCTAGTCGAACCTCATGCTTAGGCAGGAAACCCTACACTATTTCAGACAAATGGTTGTCCAATCTCTTCTTAAAAGCCTCCAATGTTGGAGTATTCACAACTTCTGGAGGCAAGTCATTCCACTGATTAATTGTTCTAACTGTTAGGAAATTTCTCCTGAGTTTTAGGTTGCTTCTCTCCTTGATGAGTTTCCACCCATTGCTTCTTGTCCTGCCTTCTGGTGCTTTGGAGAATAGCTTGACTGCCTCTTCTTTGTGGCAGCCTCTGAGATATCGGAAGGCTGCTATCATGTCACCCCTAGTCCTTTTTTTCATCAAGCTAGACATACCCAGTTCCTGCAACTGTTCTTCATATGCTTTAGTCCCCTAATCCTCTTTGTTGCTCTTCTCTGCACTCTTTCTAGAGTCTCAACATCTTTTTTACATCATGGCGACCAAAACTGGATGCAGGATTGCAAGTGTAGCCTTACCAAGGCCTTATAAAGTGGTATTAATACCTCACATGATCTTGATTCTATCCCTCTGTTTATGCAGCCCAGAACTGTGTTGGCTTTTTTGGCAGCTGCAGCACACAGCTGGCTCATATTTAAATGGTTGTCCACTAGGACTCCAAGATTCCTAGTCTGCTTTTCAAAGATCTGTATAGATGACCCAGTACTGGATGAAAAGCTCTGGAACTTAAAAGTTTAAAATCTTAAAATAGTTAAAATTTTATTTTACTAAGCTTTCGTCAGCCATCTGCTGACATCGTCAGAGTATTAAACTATCATTACAGAGATCTCTGCCTTTATATGCCATTAATCAATTTGGCCCTTGCGCATGTAATAGGCTCTTCCAGCTGTCTCCCACTTGTAATCAGCTGTGTTGTTTTTGCTGTCGTCATGCTGGGTGATGGAGGCTTAATTCCTACTGTTTCCTCCCTCTTAGCTTGCTTAACAGTGGGGGATGATGTTAGCCTGTCAACCATTGCGATTTGCCCTACGTAAACCAAGATTTTTATGCAGCCCTAGTTCAGTGAAATCACAATCCACTAGTTTCTAGGCTTTTATTCCTGGCAGCCAGCAAACACTCTGCTGCCCATTGGGAGACTTTGGGCAGTCTCATTGGGCAGCAGAGTGTTTGCTGGCTGCCAGGAATAAAAGCCTAGAAACTAGTGGATTGTGATTTCACTGAACTAGGGCTGCATAAAAATCTTGGTTTACGTAGTAAGAACCTGGCTAAAGAGAAATACACATAAAGCCTATGAAAAGGAAAGAAAACAAATCTATCTATCTATCTATCTATCTATCTATCTATCTATCTATCTACAGTAGTCCTAGATGCACGTCTGCAATTGAGTGTGTAATTTCTGTCGCTTAGTGAGACAGTTGTTGAGTAAACTTTGCCCCATTGTACGACCGAGGTCATATGACCCCCTTTTGCAACCTGACCAGTAAAGCCAGATTCACTTAACCGGGTTATCAACTTGTCAATTGCAGTGATTTACTTTAACCACTGTGGCGTGGAAGGCTGTAAAATGGGGGAAGAGATCATTTAACCGATGTCTCACTTAGCAACAGAAATTTGGGGCTCTGTTGTGGTTGTAAGTTGAGAACCACCTATAGCTACTGATAAATTTATTTATTTATTATTATTTATTATTTAAATTTTTATACCGCCCTTCTCCCGAAGGACTCAGGGCGGTGTACAGCCACTGTTAAGGATATTGGTGCTGTGTTACCAACCAGCAGAGTAAATGCACAAGGAAACGTTGCTGAGAGCAATGAATAAAAGTTATGCAAACTTGTTTATCAAAAGCTTACTTTATAGTAGAAAAACAGTCTCATAGTCTTTAAACAAATTCCAAGTCTTTTCCAGTTAAATCAGTCCAATAGTTACAGATATCTTCTCACCAAACAAACAGTAGTTGGTTAGAATAACAAACTCACTCTGGTTCACAAACCACAATGGTAGCAGATCCATCAAACGATGATTAGCAGATAACAACTCCTCTCAATGGTAGCTTATCATAGCAGCTTCATCATCAAACTGAATACGTTACAATACCTTGCTTAAATACTCTCACAACCAGTGATTACCTAATTACAGCATGACTCAGCATTACAGTGAATACCTTTAAAGTAACATAATACATTTACAGATTAAAGTTACAGTACACATATATTGCCTGGACAACTAGTTAGGCTCAAACCATATCCTAACAACATAAAACATAAAACAACATATATCTATAAAATTTAAAAACAGTTTAAAACATATTAAATAATTTGGCCTTTATGTTAAAAAACAAAAACACCCAATTAAAATTCTATTATTATTATTATTTATTATTATTAATAATAATTAATAATAAAATTAAAATTCATTTTCTAAGCCAGCCCAGCCTTTTGAAACAATAAAGTCTTAAGGGCATGGCGAAAGGTACGTAGGTCGGGGATCATACGTATCTCCAGGGGCAATTCATTCCAGAGGGCAGGTGCCCCCACAGAGAAGGCTGTCCTCCTGGGTGTCGCCAGTCGACATTGTTTGACCGATGGCACCCTGAGGAGGCCCTCTCTGTGGGAGCGTATTGGCTGGTGGGAGGCTATCGGTGGCAGAAGGTGATCTCGTACGTACCCAGGTCCTAAGCCATGGAGCGCTTTAAAGATGGTAACCAGCATCTTGAATTGCACCCGGAAGACCACCGGGAGCCAGTGCTGCTCGCGCAGGAGAGGTGTTACATGGGTGCGCCGTGTCGCTCCCATAATCACCCAGGCGGCTGCATTCTGGACCAGTTGGAGCCTCCGGGTGCTCCTCAAGGAGAGCCCCGTGTAGAGAGCATTACAATAGTCAGACGGGAGGTGACAAGGGCATGAGTGACCATGCGCAAGGCGTCCCGGTCCAGAAAGGGACGCAACTGGTGAATCAGGCGAACTTGATAAAAAGCCCCCCTGGCCACAGCCGTCATATGATCTTCTAAAGACAGCCATGCATCCAGGAGAACACCCAAGTTGCGAGCCCTCTCGGAGGGGGCCAAGATCTCACCAGCTGGCTATACCGGGACGCCGAAAACCACAGCCACTCGGTCTTGGAGGGGTTGAGTCTGAGCTTGTTTCTCCCCATCCAGATCCGCATGGCCTCCAGGCACCGGGACATCACGTCAAGGGCATCATAACCTATGGGTTTTTTTTTTCTTCTTTTTTTACCAGAATTGCATTTCACGAGTGCTGTGTGTGATGAGATTGTCTTCTTCGTTTCCAAGGCTGAGAGGGGACGCTGTATTTACTCTGCTGAGCAAGTACACTGCTGCGATAAGATGCAGTGAGGAGATGCACTCATTGCAAAAACAGGCGCTGGACTCAACCCACACCGAGAACGATGACACAAATCAATCCGTGTCCTCCATCGAAGACGATTTCGTGACTGCTTTAGAACACTTAGAGGAAGATGAGCCGGCAAAAATGATCCATATCGGTTAGTGGATTCCCCCAGGATAGTGTAACTTCTTTAATATTTCGGATTTTGCAATGGGTGTTTTAAGGGCATGTTCTCATTCAATTTGATTTTTGCAGAAATATTTTCATCTGTAGTATGTTGTATATTATGATATAGTATATAAGCCACGGTTGGCTGGTGGTTATAATGCAGTATTGCAGGCTGGCTCTGCTCACTGCCAGAAGTTCGATTGTGACCAGCTTAAGGTTGACTCAGCCTTCCATCGTTTCGAAGTTGGTAAAATAAGGACCTAGATTGTTAGAAGTCTAAGTACAATTGCTATTTTTGTGTGGGGTCGTTGTTGCTCTCTGAGCTTGGTTGTTTTCTTGTAGACATTTCATTACCCAACTGTTCTATCCCTGTCTCACACACGCACACAAACAGATAGTCGGATTAAATAAAACTGGCAGACAATAAATTATTTCGATAAGAGGCTTACCTGGCTCCTGGCCAATCTCTTCTCCTTTGGGAGACACCTGAGGCATTGCCAGAGAGGAGGGTCCTGGAGAGGGAGGCCTGGCCAACTCCTCTCCTTCATGTTCGGAGCCTTCTCCCTCCAATAAGTCGGCCTCGGGGGTCGGAGTCACAACACCAACTAGGTAACATCATCAGGTAGGAGACTCTGTACCATTTCAGACAAGGGTTGTCCAATCTTTTCTTAAAAACCTCCAGTGTTGGAGCACCCACAAGTTCTGAAGACAAGCTGTCTCACTGATTAATTGTTCTCACTGTCAGAAAATTCCTCCTTAATTCTAAGTTGGTTTTCTGCTTGATTAATTTCCATCTGTTGCTTCTTGTCCTGCTTTGGAGAATAGCTTGACTCCCTCTTCTTTGTGGCAACCCCTGAGATATTGGAACACTGCTATCATGTCTCCCCTAATCCTCTTTTTCATTAAACTAAACATATCCAATTCCTGGAACCGTTCTTCGTATGTTTTAGCCTCCAGGCCCCTAATCTTTGTTGCTTTTCTCTTCACTCCTTCTAGAGTTTCAATATATTTGTTTAAAATCACGAACATATTGATTGCTAAGGATGTAATTGTATAGACATTTATTTTGAAATTGCCCTCTTGAGCCTATTGGAATTTGCTGTTAAGTGAAAATGGGAGTTTCATACGTTAAATCCAATGGCCAGAACTTTTTGCATTGTTTCCTAATTCTGCTAGTTGACTGATATTGATTCATGTGTCATTCAACTGGTGTCAAGTCTTAGTAGCCACATAGATAGACCTTCTCTAAGGTAGTTTACAAAAATGTCTTCTTTTTATTTTCTTTCTCCCCCCCCCTTTTGAACAGAACCTGAGAAGAGGCAAGAGTCTTCTCCAAAGTCCACCTTTGCACATCCTCTCAAATCTAATGATCAAAAGTCCTTCATCAGTTCTTTGTATCGGAGGCCATCGGTCAAATCTGCCATCTCCTTGGTGAACATCTTAGAACTTGAAGAATTGTCATCTTCCGTAAGAAATTCGGTCTCCACTTCCATTTCTGATCCTTGGATACAGAGAAGCTTTTTCAGGTCCCACAATTCTTCGGATCGCGGGGTTAATTTTTTGCACAAAACCTTATTTTCTTCCTCTCCGGCTGATTCGTCTGAGTCAGACTGTTCTAGTCCAAGCCCTGTCATATTCTTGGATGAAGAAGGGTATCAAAAAAGTTTGAAGGCAAAGCTTCAGCTGCCGAAAATACCAGTAGGGAAAGATGGAGTAGAAGATTCCGATTCGGAAGTCAGCGAGTTTTTTGATAGTTTTGACCAATTTGATGAACATGAACAAACTTTGGGAGATAGTTCTAAAGGTTCTAGAGATCCCATCACTGTAATTCATACGTCGCAGAAAAGCATCGTTTCGTGTCAGAAGTCCTGCTCCACCTCAACATCAATGAATCCTCAAAAATTTAAGTGTGATCGCCCGATTCTTCCAGCCAACATAAGGAAGCCAACTCCTCGCAAACCAGAATCTCCATACAACAATCTGTTGGATGTCCCAGATTCCCCCCGCCTGATCAAAAACCCAACCGATGATCACGCAGCCTTGTTCAGCCCAATCAGATCTTCTGCTTTCAGTCCGCTGGGCAGTTGCTTTTCCACAGAATGCCTCTGTCGAATGAATCGAGATGCCTTCACCCAGAACCACAATATCGTCTATCACACCTACTCGGATTTTGCAAACAACATTTCTTTCGAAATTCTGGGTTCTGTGTGTAATGCTAGGCCACCCTCGTTGTGTAGATGCACACAGGAGATTATCAGCCAGGGTAGAATCATTCCAGTAGAAGAGAAAGACCGGACGGCAAAAATCCAAAGAGACATATCTAGAAAAGGACTTCATAAGAAAGATAAATCCAAACACAAGTCGGGAGTGATTAAAGATCATATCCAGAAATTTGCTTCGGAGCTGGTGGAAACAAGTTTTGGGAGTGCGTTTAAAGATCTCCAGAAGGGTGTTTCTTCGTGTACTAATGCGCTGTGTCAGTTGGCTGCTAAGTTGACTTCTTCGGTCTTCCAGATGGCCTTCTACGAGATTGGGAGGCAGCAAGCTCTTCTGCTGAAGAAGAAAGCCATTAATGGTTTAGCAGGGTTTTTGGTGAGCGAAGCCGTCACCGGAGCTTTGAAAGAACTGTACTCCGTGAAGCAACAAATGTTTACCAACACCGTTACCAAATTTGCAGCAAACCTTGCCGAGGAGCTGATATTTGAGGGGATAATGGAAGTTTGTCAGTTTTCACATCCGCCAACGCCCACGGCATCTCACCAGGGCTCCTTCCGTTATAACGATGACATCGTGTGGTCCTATGCGGAAGACTTGTCTGAATCCGTCATCCAGAATGCTTTTATTGAGTTATCGCAGGTCGATGTGAGCTTCACGTCGCAAGCTGCAATCAGCATTTCCATGGACAACGTAAAATACGTAAGCAAGGAAAGGGTGCTGGAGTTAACCCACACATCCAATGGTTCTTCTGAGCTTTGTGAGAAAATGCCGGTAGCCTTGAACCCTGTTTGGGAATTCAGAAAGGAACACACCATTAACCGAGCCTTGTTCTTCACAACGGGCATTGCAAGTTCAATTCCGGTGCCCTTAGCAGGAAGTATCCTTTCTCACCATCAGATTTTATGGAAGGAAGCCAAAGTTAAGAATCCACTGGCATCCGAGACCAAGTTCTCCTCCTACAAAGGGTCCCCAGAAATGTGTTGTGCCACCAAAAGGAATCAAAGCGAAGTGTCCTCACTTAGAAATATCTACCTGACCACTGATTTCACACCAGACAATGAACGCAATCCACTTGACCATCCCAAGGCCGGCAAACTTGCAGAAATATCGAGCATCAATAACTTTTCTGGAACGATGGTCGATATGATCGTATCGGAAGCCTACGAAGCCGTCACTTCTTCCCGGGTTTCTAAATCAGCAGAGCCGTACACGGGTGCGCTGCAAATGAAAGATGCTCCCTGTTTGCAGTGCATCGGGAAGGACTCCTGCAAGAATATGTTTGCTAATTATTTGGCCAAACGGATCGTAAAACAGTCCGTCGACGAAACAAAATCGGCGTGTTCGGCTACGGGTGAGAAATTAGCCTACTGTGTTGGGTTGGGAACCCACGCCAGAAGCGATAAGAAGGAATCTCAGGGCGCGGCCAAACAAGGAGAAAAAACAAAGAACATCCCAGTTATCGTGGGTCAACAGCAGATGCCTTTAAACAACATATCAAAATTTCACATCTCTACCGCTGCTTCTAACCGATATTTGATGTTGGGGTTTAAAGATGGAGTTCAGGAAAGAAAGAACCGGGTGGCTTGCACGCCATCCACAAGTACAATCTCTCCTACGGTGACATTTGTCAAATCTAATGAGCAGATTCCAGATGTGGAAGACAGTTCAGAGATACCTATCAGTAATCTACTTGAAAAACAGAGCACGTCTAAAGCCACAGGAGGTTCTGCGTTTGGTCACGAAATGCATTTTTCGGAAATAAATAACTCTTCCGTGGTGCCCACGTGTGAAGATGCATTTCAGCTGGAAGATAAATTGAATGTCAGAGACCGAAATCTTCTCGTGGTACCAGAAACACCGCCCTCCACACCTTTAATACCTTCTCAGGCAAGTTCGGAGTGGAATTTAAGGAAATTAACCAAAAAACTGAAAGGGGAATTAGCAAAGGAGTTTGCGCCTGCTACACCCCCTTCGACTCCTTACGTATCGGAAACAGATGGAATATACACTCCAGAATGTGAAAATTTAGAAAAGGAAGAGTTTATGTTGAAATTAATGCGGTCTCTCTCCGAAGAAGTAGAAAACAAGGAAGTTGAGGAACAGTCCGAAACATTGTTAGAGCAAATTCAACCTTCAGGACCGACAATAGATTACGCTGATCATCTAGCTACTTGTATTATCTCCATGGCAACCGAACAGGCCTCTTCCCGTTTAGAAGATAAAGCTACTCAGATGGAGAAGAGGAGATACTTTCAAGTAAGCATGGAAGACCAAAGAGGTGGGCATTCCACATTTGTTAACGTTCTGGAAAAAACCACCCCCGCTTTGTGCATTTACGCTGGTGAAATGGCTGGGAGGGTCATCCGAGAAGCCAAGAAAAGGCTCAACTCAAGACATTGTAAACTTCTGAGCCGCCGTCACGTTAATTATGAGGGCGATTGCTTTCACCTGAAAAGAAATTATCATGAATCTTGGTCCAAAGACAAAAGGCCGAAGCCATGTTCTAGAGAACCAGACGGCTGTGTTCTTCCTGTGCCCCTGAATCCAGAAGCTTCGGGGCTCAACTCCAAATATCCCAGCTGCGAAAGCGTGACGGATGAATACACCGACCACATCATTCGGGTTTTGAAACAGGAAGGTGGCCACGGGGACCTCATCATGGATAATTTTGCCAGCAGGCTTGCTTACAAAACGGTGAGGTCTGGAATGCAGCAAGCCGCCAGGAAACTCCGGGCAAAGCCCAGTAGAAAGGTTGCTGCGGAAAAGAGCTTCAAGCTAAACAGTAAGCTTGAGTTGTTCGAGGCAGCAAACCAGGACTTAGATCAAAAGAATCAGAAAAATGGCATGATGCTTCATCTCGCGAAGCAACCTTGGAGGAGCAGATGTCCCTTACATGGGCCTGAACTTTCAAAGTTGCTTGACTTTTCGGAATCTCTTGCTTGTACGGTCACCTCGGATGCCAGAAGGGCGTTCATGTCCACAACGAGTTTACCCAAATCTTTAACGGATTCTTGCTTGTACCAACCACCTAGAGACGATAAAGTCGCCGATTTCAAAACAATGTGGAGTCACAGACTGTCTTCTTCTCGTTGTAAGCAAAAGCTGTATCACAGCACGGAGAGTTTGAGGGACTCTACCTACCAAGGGAACATTTTACAAGCCGTAGACCGATATGCGAAGAAGATCGTAGATGATACTTTAGAAGTGAGTTTAGGATCAGCTACTCGGCAAGCTCCTGAAGGCTGGACAAATGGAGAGAGGTTAACCTATGAAGAAAAAATGATCCCATTTTCTACAGCTGCCTGCAAACACTGCAGTTTGAAAGAACATCAAACCTGCGTTGGCGGTTCATCTCTGGCGCTAGCTGGACGAGATCTTCCTGTTAGACAGTCTTCAGATGGGAGTGTAAGCATCACCTTGCCTAAATCTCATGTGCTTCATTTGGACATTCCCAAAATTCATGTGGATATGGAGGAGAAGCTCCTATTTGCTGAAAACCTTGCACCTGTCACGTTGGATCGAGCGAGGAGGCAGCTCAGCAACACCAGTTTGACAGCGGATAGCGGAATCAGTCAGGATGGAATCAGTTTTGCCGAAAGTCTAACCACAGAAATTATGACTTCTTGCATGACAAATATTGCTCCAGCCATCAATATAAGGTAAGGTTGATTTTTGCAGGGGATATATACTGTAGGAGAAGAGCAGGCAGAGTTGGGGTGGGGCGGAATTAAATGAGTCATCAGCCTAAAGTCATTATGTTCCCATAAATAGTCTTAAGTCCAACTCTTCTTGAATTCTGCTGACCCTTATCTGGCGCCAATTTAGAGTTGAACTTGAGTTGACTAGATTAGGAGAAGAGAGTGGGGGGAAAGAGTTAAATGAGTCATCAGCCTGGAGTCATTATGTTCCCACAAACCGTGTAAGTCCAACTCCTCTTGAATTCCATTGACCTTGATCCGGCATCAATTTAATATCGAACTTGAGTTGACTAGATTAGAAGAAGCAGAGCAGGGGGAGGAGTTAAACAAGTCATTGGCCTAGAATCATTATGTTCCCAAAAATGGTCTAAATCCACCCCCTCTTGAATGCCGTTGATCCTTATCTGGTGCCAATTTAGTACTGAACTTGAGTTGACTAGATTAGAAGGAGAGAGGCAGAGCTGGTGGGGGCGGAATTAAACAAGTCATCAGCCTAGAGTCATTACATTCCCACAAACAGTCTTAAGTACAACCTCTCTTGAATTCTGGCACCAATTTACTATTGAACTTCAGTGGACTAGATTAGGAGAAGAGAAGGAGAGTGGAGTTAAACAAGTCATCAGCCTAGAGTCATAACATTCCCACAAACAGTCTTAAGTCCAACCTCTCTTGAATTCTGGCACCAATTTACTATTGAACTTCAGTGGACTAGATTAGGAGAAGAGAAGGAGAGTGGAGTTAAACAAGTCATCAGCCTAGAGTCATAACATTCCCACAAACAGTCTTAAGTCCAACCTCTCTTGAATGCTATTGAATTCTGGCGCCAATTTACTATTGAACTTCAGTTGACTAGATTAATGTCAGGTGCCAAGAATCAGGAACCGTATGTTAGGATGTAGTTCAGAAGATTTATTACTCCAGTCTATACACAAAAACATATAAGGGGCGGGGCTGAAGTCATGATGCTTGTTTCATCTTTCTGAAACAGCCATTGGAATTTGAGGAGACCTCTGGAGTGGGTTCCAGGTGTGGTCTACACTGAAGGAAGGGCAGGTATGCGGAATGTAATGACAAACAGTGATTCTACCCTGCTTACCTATATTAGCACCATGGAAACTGAGGGACCAAATTTTGCTGAATCTGTGGTTAGCCAGCAAACTGGAGATGACAGCACCGGCAGCTGGTCGAACTTGAGTTTTGATGATGAACATCCAGACGAGAGCAGCAGCTTTCTCCACCTCAGCGATAGGTAATTAAAATCTGTTTCTAATGTTGACTGGTGACGTTCCATCAATCGGTGTCAACTCTTAGTGACCGAACTTCTCCAGAATGAATGTTTAATGTGCAGTTTTGATGAGCTGGCTTGACCAACCCTTCTTACACCGTTAAGGTCCAGGGTTGACTTCAACAGACTTTAGCTTGGTGTTTTTTAAATGTCGAATGATTTAACTGTGAGGTAAGGCATTTGTTACCCAAAAGCCTTCGTGGCGCAGTGGTTAAAATGCAGTATTGCAGTCTGACTCTGCCCACTGCCAGGAGTTCGATCCTGACCGGATCAAGGTTGACTCAGCCTTCCATCCTTCCGAGGTGGATAAAATGGGGACCCAGATTATTGGGGGCAAGATTCAGACTCTGTAAACCGCTTTGAGAGGGCTGTAGAGCACTGTGAAGCGGTATATAAGTCCTAAGTGCTAATGTTATTGCTATAAAAACCATTCCCACTGCCAGGAGTTTGATCCTGACCAGCTCAAGGTTGATTCAGCCTTCCATCCTTCCGAAGTCAGTAAAATGAGGACCCAGATTGTTGGCGGCAAGAGGCTGACTCTGTAAACCACTTAGAGAGGGCTGTTAAGTGCTTCTAGACCCAAAGAGAGACCAGATCTAGAAGTAATCTGAGAAAATAAAGTAGGTAAATCTGGCGACTCAGTTTCTTGACTTTTCTGGGTTTTTTTTTTAACGACAAGCATCTGTTGACGCCACCTTGCTTTCATGCATGACCTACCCACCATCCCAGCTGACTCCTGCACACATGTGCACCTGCCATGATAGAATGGGCCAGGCCGAAGATTCCTGGAGGGCCAGCCCCTACTGTTGGACACCTCCCCCCCCACGCGCACACACCTGAAAGGCCGATAAGCGCAGTCGTCCTGGAAACAGTAAGGGGCCGGCTTACATCGCTTCAGCCAGGCCCGCCCAATCCCAGCAGGTGCATACCCGCGCACAGGCCCAGCCCACGCCATCCTGGCAGACACATGTGTGAAGTCGGCGAGCGTTCATGCCGGGGATGGGGTGGGCCGGGCTTGTGCGCGCCTGCTGACTCCTGTGCGTGCGTGCCCCCGCCGGGACTTGGTGGGCCTGCTGGCTGAAGCGCCACGGGCCGGGCCCTTACTGTTTTCACAGTGGCTGCGTGGGCCAGATCCGACAACATCGCGGACTGGATCTGGCCCACGGGCCTTGAGTTTGATACCCCTGATCTAAGGCCATCCATTAGTGCAGGGGTGGGCAATTGTGGCTCTTTTATAATCTGTGGACTTCAACTCCCAGAATTCCTGAGACAGTTGGCGTCTCAGGAATTCTGGGGGTTGAAGTCCACAAGTCATAAAGAGGCCATATTTGCCCACCCCTGCACTAGTCCTTAGGAAGTTCTGGTTGGAGCTAACTATTTATTTTCTCTGAGTTCAGTCCTCTTCTCTTCTTTCCTGGCAGTAATGGTAACAGCAGTAGCTGGAGCAGTCTTGGTTTAGAAGGAGATTTGTATGAGGAGAATTTGTCCTTTTCGACATCCGACAGGTTGGTCAAACGAAGACCCAACAGCAGGACGGTCCCCCCCTTGTGTTTTTCATGCATGGCCGTGATTACTTTTTCAAGACCAACAATCGGGGGGGGCCTTTAAATCTGGCGATTTCACTGTCGACGTGCTTCTCACTTCTTAACAATCGTGCTGTTCCTTAACCAACTCCATAAAGAGCGGGGGATCCATTTGATTGTGTGGCGGTGTGAATGCCTTTGCAGAGACGACAACAAACATCCGATCGATGTTGTGCATGTCCGGCTTGCTTGTCCTATCTCCTGTCGATTATGTCTTGCTAAGAATAAGAGCTTGCTTCCCGCAATATTTCTGATTTTTCTTTTTTCTTTTTACCGAGTTCCCGATCGTTCTCCTTGCTGTCAGAGCTGCCCCTTGGAAACGTTGTGTGGACATTTGAAGCAATACAGGTCATCCTCGACTTACGGCCACCATGGAGCCCTCAATTTTTGTGGTTAAATGAGGCATTTGTTTAAGCGAGTTTCACCCCCATTTTACCACCTTTCTTGCCTCGGTTGTTAAGTGAATCTGGCTTCCCTCACTGCCTTGGCTTGTCCGAAGGTCGCAAAAAGGGGATCGCGTGACACCCCCCCCCCCCCCCCCGTGGACACATCAAGCGTCTGAATTTTGATCACGCGGACATGGGGATGGCTGGAAAAGTCGTAAGTGTGAAAAACGTTCATAAGTCACTGTTGTTCATTGCCGTTGTAACTTTGAACAGTCACTAAATGAACCATCGTAAGTCAAGGACTACCTGTATTTTCTTCTTCAAATCATTTGATATTTATCTTTTTTTTTTTTTTTTTTTTAAAGTTGGACTTTAAGTATTTAACCAGGAAATTTGCAAAGCAGGAAATGGTGTGAGAAGCAAGGATTTTGTTTTTCACCGTAATACCTTACAACTTTTGTCGAGTTCATGCTATTCTTTCTTGAATGTTCATCCCGGCCTGTGCATCACCAAAGAGATTAATATGGTCTCTGCTTCTCATGGGTCTCCCTTCTTTTCTAGTGATGGAACAGAAGACAAGGAGGAAGAGCTTAAAGATTCCATGGAAGGTAAGTTCGAAGAGGAGTGAATGTAGATTATATTGGAAGTGGTACTCCCAGTTTAGGATTAGGATTAGGATTAGGATTAGGATTAGGATTAGGATTAGGATTAGGAATAGGAATAGGAATAGGAATATGGAATGGAATGGAATGGAATGGAATGGAATAGAATAGTGTTAAGGAATAAGCGCAGAGTAACCCTTGAGTAGCAAGGTTGTGCACATGAGAAACGGCTGAGAGTGATTGTGACTAAGCACTGTCAATACACAGACACACTGAGTTGTGATATTCTTTTACTTTTAGGAAAAAGTAAAGCAAAGTCCAATAAACAATCCAGGTCATACACAGATAAAGATAGTTAAATTGTCAGTCCAGGGATATTCCAAGAACAAAATCTTCTTACCAGTTGTTGTAGTCATATGCAATAAAACAGTTCTTTTTGGAGTTGCAAACAGGAACAAGTACAGCAGTAAAACAATCAATAAAACAGTAGAAAACAACAAGGAGCAATGATCAATCAGTGTTCATGCAGAGAGAACAGGCAGAGAGGAGCAGAGGTAGCAATAATTAATAAGAAAAAATAAGCCATGATTCAAGCTTCCTCTTAAATACGTTGGCTACAGAGCTAGCCAATCAGAATACAGTATGATGCAATACAGCATTACAGTCTTAAAGCTATACATTACATTTTGACTGCAAACATGCATTGATGGTTTATATATATTGCCAACCCAACCAGTTAGGCAATAGCCATTCCCTAACGAATGGAATGGAATGGAATGGAATGGAATGGAATGGAATGGAATGGAATGGAATGGAATAGAATAGAATAGAATAGAATAGAATAGAATAGAATAGAATAGAATAGAATAGAATAGAATAGAATAGAATAGAATAGAATAAGGGAATGGAATGGAATGGAATGGAATGGAATGGAATGGAATGGAATAGAATAGAATAGAATAGAATAGAATAGAATAGAATAGAATAGAATAGAATAGAATAGAATAGAATAGAATAGAATAGAATAGAATAGAATAGAATAGAATAGAATAGAATAGAATTCTTTATTGGCCAAGTGTGATTGGACATACAAGGAATTTGTCTTGGTGCAAATGCTCTCAGAGTACATATAAAGAATAGATACATTTGTCAAGAATCATAAGGTACAAATAAGCAATCAGGAAACAATATCTGATGATGATGATGATGATGAATGATTGCAGGAATTGGGTATATGTTTACTTCAGGGGCCTCCAAACTTGGCCACTTTAAGACTTGTGGACTTCAAGTCAAAGAGAAGAGCAACAAAGATGATTAGAGGACTGGAAGCTAAAACATATGAAGAACAGTTGCAGGAACTGGGTATGTCTAGTTTAATGAAAAGAAGGACTAGGGGAGACATGATAGCAGAGTGTTCCAATATCTCAGGATCTGCCACAAAGAAGAGGGAGTCAAGCTATTCTCCAAAGCACCTGAGGGCAGGACAAGAAGCAATGATTAGGGGCTAAAACATATGAAGAACAGTTGCAGGAACTGGGTATGTCTAGTTTAATGAAAAGAAGGACTAGGGGAGACATGATAGCAGAGTGTTCCAATATCTCGGG
This sequence comes from Pantherophis vulpinus, assembly GCA_037215915.1. Lineage (NCBI taxonomy): Eukaryota > Metazoa > Chordata > Lepidosauria > Squamata > Colubridae > Pantherophis > Pantherophis vulpinus. The sequence goes on from JAXLNS010000005.1 coordinate 133,983,436, forward strand.
GGCTGCCACAAAGAAGAGGGAGTCAAGCTATTCTCCAAAGCACCTGAGGGCAGGACAAGAAGCAATGATTAGGGGCTAAAACATATGAAGAATGGTTGCAGGAACTGGGCATGGCTAGTTTAATGAAAATACGGACTCAGGATGACATGATAGCAGTGTTCCAGTATTTGAGGGGGTTGCCAGAAAAAGAAGAGGGGGTCAACCTGTTCTCCAAAGCACCCGAAGGCAGGACAAGAAGCAATGGGTGGAAACTCATCAAGGAGAGAAGCAATTTAGAACTAAGGAGAAATTTCCTGACAGTGAGAACAATTCATCAGTGGAACAACTTGCCTGCAGAAGTTGTGAATGCTCCAACACTGGAAGTTTTTAAGAAGGGATTAGACAACCATTCATCTGAAATGGTATAGGGTTTCCTGCCTAAGCTGGGGGGTTGGACTAGAAGACCTCCAAGGTCCCCTCCAACTCTTGTTATTCTGTATTCTGATACACCTTAAGTCTACCCAGGGGTGCTTCTGCGCAGATGTCTTTTGTAGACTGCACATCTGTTTCTCCTTAGGTCTAGGTTGTTTCTCTCCTTGGTTAGTTCCCATCCGTTGCTTCTTGTCCTGACTTCTGGTGCTTTGGAGAATAGGATGACTCCCTCTTCTTTGTGGCAGCCCCTGAGATATTGGGACGCTGCTATCATGTCTCCCCTAGTCCTTCTTTTCACCCAACTAGACATACCCAGTTCCAGCAACTTTTCTTCATGTTTTAGCCTCCAGTCCCCTAATCATCTTCGTTGCTCTTTTCTGCACTCTTTCTAGAGTCTCCACATCTTTTTTACGTCATGGTGACCAAAATAATCCTTTTCTCCCCCATTCTTCACCTTTTCCAGCAAAAAGTTAATTTAACCTGCATAATTCTGATTTTAAAAAAACGACCCATCTGCCTTGTGTCTTGTGAACTGTCACAGAAAAACGGTTTAATCCTTAGTCTTAGTTGGATGCATGGAAGGCCAAACAGGATTGTCTTTCTTAGTCTTTGTTTACTCAGTTCTTTTTCACAATCTGCCGTTTCTTAGCTGTTAGAATTGGGTCTATTGTTGATTGGGAGGATTTTGAACCCAATATGTATGTGAATCAGAGAGAGAGGGTGGCGGGAAGGAGAGAGAGTGGAAGGAGAGGGAGAGGGAGAGATAGAGAGGAGAGAGAAGGAGAGAGAGAGTGGAAGAAGAGAGAGGGAGAGAGGAAGAAGAGAAAGGGAGAGAGAGAGTGGAAGAAGAGAGGAGAGGGAAGGAGAGAGAGTGGAAGAAGAGAGAGGGAGAGGGAGAGAGAGAGGAGAGAAGGAGAGAGAGAGTGGAAGAAGAGAGAGAGGGAGAGAGGAAGAAGAGAAAGAGGGAAAGAGAGAGTGGAAGAAGAGAGGGAGAGAGGAAGAAGAGAAAGAGGGAGAGAGTGGAAGAATAGAGGAGAGAGAAGAAGAGAGTCGAAGAGAGAAAGAGGGAGAGGAGAGAACGAGAGAGTGGAAGAAGAGAGGAAGAGAGAGGAGAGAGAAGGAGACAGAGTGGAAGAAGAGAGAGAGAGGGAGAGAGAAGAGAGTGGAATAAGAGAGGGAGAGAGAGAAGGAGAGAGAGTGGAAGAAGAGAGAGAGGGAGATATAGCACTTCGAATTTACTTGAAATTGAACTATAATTGCCATTCGTTTCCCTTTCATCCAGTTTGCAAAGATCTCTTATTTTCTTTCTCCCCCCCCCTTTTTTTACCACTTTGTATAATTTGATGTAATTAACAAACATGCCTAACCTCATTGCTTTTCCCATCGTGCACTAGCAGCAATTGGCTCTCTTTGCAAAATGCTTTCCATCATCCGTTGACTAAAATGTCTGGCGAATAGACTTAATTTTCCCTTTTCCTTGGCTTGTCCTAGAGTTGAGGAAACCCTCCAAAGCCTTGGTCGTTGTGAATGTGGACGTTGGACCATGCATGGTGGATCCTCAGCTGAGAATGACGCTGCAGTGGCTGAGTGCTTCGGAGGCAGATGTGCCTGAGCTGCGTTTCCATGAGGACACACCCGGGGAGTTTGTTCTTGTGAGTAGCAAAGTTGCAGCCCCAGTACAAGCTTACATATAATTCCACTTGGACTTGGTCTTCGGCCTTCAAACGCTTGAAGGAACCCTTCCCTTGATGAAAAATCAGTGTGGAACCCGTTCATACATAGTGTCAACTCGCAAAGCATCTCTGGCCTGCTCTCGAGTTGCCATAGGCCAGAGGGGATGGGAAATCAGCGAAATGGCACAGCAGCCAAAGACAGATGCACATTCCACACTTATCTCTCTCAAGGCTGTATCCCAGGGATACCTACAGCAGCTGAGGGGAGTGACCTCTATAACCCACGAAATTGCTCCGTTGGTGAATGTGATTGATTACACACCCTGGGGAGAGGAGGGAAACAGGGTCATAATTGGAGCATAAATTACGTAGGGTCAGAGCTGGCTTCACTTGGGAACCTGCGAACATGAAGCTCCTAATAAATAACTGGATTTCTTTTGAAGCTTGGCTTGAGACTCATGATTTAATTAGGGCATCCCTCAGAATACTGACACATAGTTTTCAAAGATACATTTCTTGGAACCACAGGTTAATGTTGCCCTAGCATGTTCCAGGGAACGGAGTTTAATTTATGGTCATTCCATCACGATGTCATCTTCAAATCTTTGTGACCCATGGACCATTGCAACCGTTCTTTATATGTTTTAGTCTCCGGGTCTTTAATCGTCTTAGTTGCTCTTCTCTGAACTTTTTCCAAAGTCTCAACATCTTTTTCTGTAGTGTGGTGGCCAAAATTGGCTGCAATATTCCAGGTGTGGTCTTACTAGGTTTTTTACAAAGCGGTACTAATACTTCACCTGATCTTGATTCTATGCCTTTGCTTATGTTGTTTAGTCACTAGGTCATGTCTGACTCTTTGTGACCCCATGGACCACAGCATACCAAGCCCTCTCCATCTTCTGTTGTCTCCCAGAGTTTGCCTAAATTAAAGTTCATTCAGTCTATGACTCTATCTAACCATCTCATCCTCTGCCGTCCCCTTCTCCTTTGGCCTTCCAACTTTGCCAATATCGGGAAAGTCCTCTCTTCTCATTAGGTGGCCAGTAGAGGACAGGTCTCCCTGTCCTCCATTGTCTTCCAGATTTTGCCCATTGTGTTGATGACACCATCTCATCTTCTGCCTTCCCCTTCTCCTTTGGTCTTCCATCTCTCCTTCAGAGTCTTCTCCAAGGAGTCCTTTCTTCTCATTAGGTGGCCAGTAGAGGACAGGTCTCCCTGTCCTCCATTGTCTCCCAGACTTTGCCCATTGCGTTGATGACACTCACTATAACCATCTCATCTTCTGCCTTCCCCTTCTCCTTTGGCCTTCCATCTTTCTCAACTTCAGGGTCTTCTCCAAGGAGTCCTGTCTTCTGCCTTAGGTGGCCAAAATATTTGAGCTTCAGCTTCAGGATCTGTCCTCCCAAAGGACAATCAGGGTTGATTTCCTTTAGGATCGACCATCGGATCTCCTTGCTGTCCAGAGGACTCTCAAAAATCTTCTCCCTACAACGACCTTGTCTCTTCTCTTCATTTCTTCCCTCTGCTTTTCATTCTCCCTTAACTGGATTCTTAGCAGTCAGATCCCAAACCACAAGATAATTAAGTTTTGTTTTTCGAACCATTTTATATCACTTTGGCCTTGCTTGTTTTTCTTCCTCCTGTAAGAAGCGAGGAAAACGCTTCCGGGCAGGTGATTATTAGAAGAGCCTCAATTCTAGGTAAGCCATCTCTCTTTCTTCACAGTGTCCAAACATGGAGAATTGTGGAGGTTTTTTTTTCTAATTGTGGTTAATTAAAATCGACCCGTGTTTGAACGTAACAGGGAATTGTGGTCACTTCCAAACCCAAAGCGGAAGCTTCCCATTTGCCAGATCATGAAGGGGTAAAATACAAGGCAGACTCATTTTTCTAACAACAGATTACCTAACAAGAGAATTGGACCATCTGTCTTCTGAATTTAATTTTAGTTCTTACTTTTGCTTTGTTTGTTAAGAAACGGGGGGGGGTTTTAGGGGTGTCTAAACCTCGCATGCCTCTGTATGTTCATGTTGTGGTCCGCCAGCAGCCTGCAGAGCTGGCAGCGGAGTTGGACAGCGATGAGGCTGAGGAAGAACATGGGCCAGTCCTGGAGTCGGGAAGGCCCGGATGAGGGCTCTGCGTCGGAGGCAGAGACGGGGCCAGGGCCATCGGGGAGTGATGTGCGGACTTCGGAGCCTCCAGAGGCTGACAGCAGAGAGGCAGAGGAACAGGAGGAGCCTGTTCCTAGTGTACGTATGAGAAGAGCTGCCAGAAGGCAGGAGCAGCTAAAGCAGAGAGGACGACTCAGGAGTAAGGCCAGGAGATGATTGGCCCCTCCCATAAGGCTTAAAAGACCAGCAACGGCTCTTGGCCTCTTTGCCGGAAAACAACCGTTGAGAGATTTGCTTCATGTTTGGATATATTTCTTTCCTGTCAGCGTCTTCTGTTCCTGAACTGTTGCCAAGAAAAGCCTTTGGCATTTTGCCTAATTATCCCAAGGTCAGAGATAAACTAAAGACTGGTGTTTTGAGGACTTTGCTTTCATTTCATTTAGAATACGCTGAGAATGAGTTAATTCTCAACTGTTTTAATAATCCGTGTATTTCGCTGTGTCCTCAAAACCTTGTTGTTCCGCCAGGCTGGGCTATCAATGTAAAGATTTTAATTGGTTTTAAATGTGGGATTTTAAATTTGGGGGTTTTATAATTGAGCCAATTATTTAATAATTTTAATTATTTTTAAATTTTGTCTGTCTTTGTGCTTTTAATCAGGCTGTACACCGCCCTGAGTCCTTCGGGAGAAGGGCGGTATAGAAATAAAATAAATAAATAAATAAATAAAATAAAATCTGTTTGTTTTTTGGAATTGTTTTGTATTTAATATTAACTACGTGGGCCTGGGTCACAACAGTTCACCAGAATGAGCTGGATATTACAGATAGTTCTCAACTTACAACAGTTCATTTAGTGACCAAAGTTACACCGGCACCGGAAAAAGGAACTTACGACTGTTTTTCACACATCATCCCCTGTGGTCACGTGATCAAAATCCAGAGGCTTGGCAACTGGCATGTACTTACGACAGTTGCTGTGTCCCGGGTTACGTGATCCCCTTTTGTGACTTCCTGACAAGTAAAGCCAATGGGGAAGCCAGATTCGCTTAACAACCGGGCAGTGATTCGCTTAACGGCCGTGGCAAGAAAGATCGTAAAATGAGTCAAAACTCACTGAACAGCTGTCTCCCTTAGCAACAGAAATGTTGGGCCCAATTGTGGCTGTAAATCGAGAACCACCTGTACTTGGCAATAGAATCGTCTTTTTTCCTACTGTGGAAAATAGATAGTCCGCTTGGCTATAAACCATATTTTTTTTACTAGAAATATAATTCAAGTCCTTTTGGAGAACAAGAGCGAATTGGTCGTGTATTTAGAAGCAACAGCCAATAAAAGCAGTGAACTGCTTTAGCGAAAGAATGAGTTTGTTGCGTGCATATTTCTTTAACAGGTTTTTTTTTTTTGCATCTGTATTGATTAATAATGCTTAAATATTATTCCCTGATAGCAAAATTGCCTGCTTACTTACCTACCTACTTACCTATCTTCTCTCTCTCACCCTCTCTCCCTCCCTCCCTCTCTCTCTCTCTCTTTCTCTCGCTCTCTTTCGCTCTTTATCTTTCTCCCTCTCCCTCTCTCCCTCTTTCTCTCTCTCTCTCTCTCTTTCTCTCTCTCTCTCTTTCTCTCTTTCTCTTTCTCTCCCTCTCCCTATCTCTCTCTCCCTTCCTTCCTTCCTTCCTCTCTCTCTCTCACCCTCTCTCCCTCCCTCCCTCCGTCTTTCGCTCTCTTTCGCTCTCTTTCACTCTCTTTTTTTCTCTCTCTCTCCCTCCCTCCCCCTCTGTCCCTTTCTCTGTCCTGCTCTCTTTCTCTTTCTCTCACTCTCACTCTCACTCTCTCTCTTTCTCTCTCTCTTTCTCTTTCTCTCTCTCTCTTTCTCTCCCTCTCCCTCTCCCTATCTCTCTCTCCCTTCCTTCCTTCCTTCCTTCCTTCCTTCCTTCCTTCCTTCCTTCCTTCCTTCCTTCCTTCCTTCCTTCCTTCCTTCCTTCCTTCCTTTCTCTCTCTCTCTCTCACCCTCTCTCCCTCCCTTGGTCCCTCTCTTTTTCTCTTTCTTTCGCTGTCTTTCGCTCTTTCTTTTTTTCTCTCTCTCTCCCTCCCTCCCCCTCTCTGTCCCTTTCTCTGTCCTGCTCTCTTTCTCTTTCTCTCTCTCTCTCTCTCTCTCTCTCTCTCTCTCTTTCTCTCTCTCTCTTTCTCCCTCTCCCTCTCCCTTCCTTCCTTCCTTCCTTCCTTCCTTCCTTCCTTTCTCTCTCTCTCTTTCTCTCTCACCCTCTCTCCCTCCCTCGGTCCCTCTCTTTTTCTCTTTCTCTTTCTCTTTTTCTCTTTCGCTCTTTCTCTCTCTCCCTCTCCCTCTTCCTATCTCTCTCTCTTTCTCTTTCTCTTTTTTCTTTCGTTCTTTCTCTCTCTCTCTCTCTCCCTCTCCCTCTTCCTATCTCTCTCTCTCTCTCTCTCTCTCTCTCCCTCCCTCCCTCCCTTTCTCTCCCTCTCTCCCTCCCTAACTCCCCCCCCCCCTGTCTTTTTGGCCATCCAGTATTTTTTCCTTCTGGACGGAATACAAATCTAAAACTATAGCTAATTCATTTTGGCATCTCAAAATTTTGAGTCTGAATCTCAAAATGATCCCAAATCGACAATACAAAGATCTGACCCCTTTTGTCTTTTATCATCCTGATGTTCCCCTTAAATTTCATATTTCCGCTGGCCAACATTGCAAAGGTTCAGAATCCCTTTTCTCATGCTTGTCTGGTGAGAAAAAACTGTACAGTCATAATGCATTTCCTGAGGCATTTTTATAAAATGGTTATCCCCTAATTTCCTTTGGGCGACCTGCGGTGGCCTGGCTAATTTGCCTTCTGCACTAAAAACAGACTGGTTGATTTGACTGTTTCCTTCAAGTTCATTGCATTCTTATTCCTGTTGACTACCTTCAAGTTAACAATTCTTGCTGCTTGTTTATTTCTGCTTCCTGTCACAACAGCTACGCTTAATTCTTATTTTTTTTCCCTGTTGCCTTTTCAGCGAGAGCTCCCTCTGAAGCTCAGCTTACCCTCCTGTTTAAATATTCAATGTTTAAGAGAATCGTCAGTGTCAAGAACACAGAATGGTTATTATAAAGTAAAAAATGCTTTTTGTTATTTCTACCTTCATTTGTGTAAATAGATATATGTACAGCAGTGGCCAAAATTGTGGAAACCTTTTGGGGGAAAAGTGTATTTTCTAACACTAGCTAATAACACCACTTTTTTTTTTTTGCAGTAGTACCATAAAATTATATATCAATGGAAAGATCATTTAATCAAGAATGTAATGCAATAACTTTTATGAAGGATTTGCTATTAGAATAGCAGTTACAGTATAAAGAAGAAAAGTGAAACACGTAGAAAAAATGAGATATTCAAAAATGATCACCATAGAAAAAACAAGATATACAAAAATGATCTCCATGTCAGTTAATACTTCGTTGGGTAACCTTTAGCATGAATGACGGCCTTACAACGTCTTCCCATGGAGTGAACCAAGTCTTTTAGTTTTGCAGCTGTTATCATGTGAAATCAAGATTGAATGATGGCTTCTATTAACTGGGTTTTATTGCTGGGTCGCTTCTGACTAACAAGTTTCTTTAGCCGGTTTAAGATTGGGTTAAGATCTGGGCTATTCCCAGGCCATTCCAGCAGTGGAATAGGATTATCTTGAAACTCCAAAAAAAAAAAAAAAAAGTGGTGTTATTAGCCATCAAACCTCAAAAAGACACTTTTCCCAAAAGGTTTCCACAATTTTGGCCACTACTGTAACATAACAGAAACGGAAGATGATAGATTGTGTATATTTGGTGATCAAACATGCCTAATTGCATAATTCTAGGGGAGGGGGGGACAATTGAAGGTTTGATGATGGTCAGATGAAGACCCTAACCTGATATTTTTACCAATCTCTGCTTGGAAATATCAGACAAAATTAAATTACTATAATTAAAATTATTTAGGAACATGAATATCTACGAAGGGTGCAGAGAAGAGCAACAAAGATGATTAGGGGACTGGAGGTTAAAACATATGATGAACAATTGAGGGAACTAGATATGTCTAGTCTAGTGAAGAGAAGGACTAAGAGTGACATGATACCAGTCTTCCAATATTTGAGGGGCTGCCCCAAAGAAGAGGGGGACAACCTATTCTCCAAAGCACCTGAGGGCAGGTCAAGAAGCAATGGGTGGAAACTAATCAAGGAGAGAATAATCTAGAACTAAGGAGAAATATCCTGATAGTGAGAACAATTAATCAGTGGAACAACTTGCCTCCAGAAGTTGTGAATGCTCCAACACTGGAAGTTTTTAAGAAGAGATTGGATAACCATTCATCTGAAATGGTATAGGGTTTCCTGCCTAAGCTGGGGGGTTGGACTAGAAGACCTCCAAGGTCCCTTCCAATTCTGTTATGCTATTAAGGCTTGATGATGACCTTAATCTGATATTTTTGCCCATCTGCTTAAATGTGAGTTTGAATCCACTTTCATTTTCTTCCTTTGAATGGTAAAATGCTTTGCAATATCATCCTCCCTTTGTCTTCATCCTTAAGCAGATAATGACCTCATTGTGATCTAAGCTCTGTGGTCTTTTCTTTCTTTCTTTCTTTCTTTTTTTAAAAAAAACCTTCCCTTCCAGGTACTTGATTGTTTGTATACTATAGATCATATTTCACCTGCAATTATGGACAACCACATCTTGATTTGTACAAACTCGCAGTCTGCAATTAAGCAATGGGATTGTCCTCCCCCCTCAGGATGACCTGCCCCAAACTCAACTCATTAGAAACCATTTTGGTTAATCCTTCAGGCAGTCGTCGTTTAGAAACCTCAAGGATTCCTACGGAATCGTGCGCAGCCATTCTAGAATTTGGTTGTTGTTTTAAAAAGTTGCATCGAAGTAAAATACGCTGGTTAATTAGTAGGTGAGTCAGAGGGCCTGCTGAAACGTTTGTGGAATTGTGAAGCAACTCTGGGTGATCTTGAGACAGGCCTTATTTTTATTTTATTTATTTATTAGTCATATTTCTATGCCGCCCACTCTCCGAAGACTCCGGGCGGCTTACACCAAAGACAGTCTACTAAATAGTATCTTGCCCCCTAAGAATCTGGGTCCTCATTTTACCCACCTCGGAAGGATGGAAGGCTGAGTCAACCTTGAGCCGGTGAGATTTGATCCGCCAATCTGCCAGTCAGCTGAAGTAGCTGCAGTACTGCACTCTAACCACTGCGCCACCTCGGCTCTTCTCTCAGCCCTACGAAGAAGGAGGCGATAGCAACCCCAATTCTTAAAAAAATATTGTCCAGGACTGAAAACTGACTTGGAGGCCTGGAATTTAAATGGAATTCTGGACACTTCCAAGGTTTTATAAAGTGGTACTATAAAGTATGGAATGCGGCATCCAGTTTTGGTTACCACGTTACAAAAAAAAGGTGTTGAGACTTTGGAAAAAAGTGCAGAGAAGAGCAACAAAGATGATTAAAGGCCTGGAGACTAAAACATATGAAGAACGGTTGCAGGAACTGGGTATGTCTAGTTTGATGAAAAGAAGGACTAGGGGAGACATGATAGCAGTCTTCCGATATCTCAGGGGCTGCCACAAAGAAGAGGGAGTCAACCTATTCTCCAAAGCACCTGAAGGCAGGACAAGAAGCAATGGGTGGAAAATAATCAAGGAGAGAAGCAACTTGGAACTAAGGAGAAATTTCATGATAGAACAATGAATCAGTGAAACAATTTATCTCCAGAAGTTGTGGATGCTCCATCACTGGAGCTTTTCAAGAGACTTGACAGCTATTTATCCTGAATGGTACTTAGAAAAGGATGCAAACGTCCAGCTGTCTGCAAGGAATGTAAATCCTTCCATCCTCCACCTTTCAGTCAGAACTGAAGAAGCTTCTTGGATGAGAAGCGAAACGTCTTCAAAAGAAAAAAACAAGAAAAGTCCAGTTGCCTCCTGAAAAAGTACCTTTGGGACAATCAGGACCTGGAGGACCGAGAATTTATTTCTACAGACTTAGAAATAAAGTTGATGCAGTGAGATTCTCAGAAACCTACCCAGGGTCATCCAGTTGACATCCAAAGTGAAATATTTTTTTGTTAGAACAATTCACAAAAGGACACAGGATTAATACAGTGTGATGTGTTTGGTCCAAAGAAACTTTCACATTTTTTCCCCCTTCAAAATTCCAGTTTTCATCCCAGATAGCAAACTATGTTGCCTTCTGCATCCCACACATGTGTTTTTATTCAAGCTGTAAGGCGAGGAAACTTTTCCTCACAGCCTCTGAGCAGGAAAGTGTTTGAACTACACAACTTTGGCTTGTCGTTGGAAATTTTGATTTCTGCCTTGTGGATCTTTAGGCTTCCATAAATGTGCCACTCTGGAGTCAGTGGTTTCCATTGACAATAGAGTAAATTCACCAAAGAAACCACACTTTATGTCATGGAAGGATGGAAAGAGAGATATTTTCGTATCCATCCGAGCAATTGTCGAATGCCAGTTTATTCAGGACTGTTACCAGTGAATTGATTTGTGCACAACATCTTTTATTTTTTTAGCTGTTGCCTACTAATAAGAAAAATCCTGGTCATTGGAACTCTTGGGAATATCTTTCTGAAAAACACGTTTAAGGAAGTGAAAACCAGGTTTTGAGGATACCCAATTATAGAAATATCTATGAGGTTGAAGATTCGTTCTCCAAACTTAGATACAGATATAGATGAACAGAATTGGACGGGACCTTGTAGGTCATCTAGTCCAACCCCCCGCCCAAACAGGACACCCTACACCATTTCTGACAGCTTGTGGGTTGTTTTCCAAATGTTTCATTACCAGGCTAGGTAACACCTTCAGCGGAGTTTAGGGGATGTCAGTGTCCTCTGTTGATAAGAGTTTCAGATGTGGGTGTGTCAAGTGAGGGTCTTGTGATGGGTCAGGTGTGAGTCATCAGTGAGAGTCTCGTGATGGGTCTTACATCAGGTCAGGTTCATTGGGAGGCAGACTGCTGGTGGGGGATTCATGGGTTGGTTGAGGGTTGGTGCCGTCTCTGGTTGGCTGTGTGGTTGATTTGGATTCTGAAGGGTTCATAAGCTGGTTGTAGGTCAGTATGTAGAAGTGTAGAAATATCTATTTTCTAGCTCAACAGTAGCAATCGTGTCTGTGGAGGTTCTCAATCATTCGTGGTTGTCCCAAGGGTGCTTTTCAAAAGGCAACTAGACTGACAACAATAATCAGACCAGGCACTTGATGGGCTCCATATCTCTTTGAGGTCCCCAGCCCATTGGCAGAACCATGTCTTAAGGGCCTCGGGAAAGAGTGTCAGAGTGGGGGACAGTCTAATCTCCACGAGGGTGATGTTCCACAGCAAGGGAACCACTACAGAGAAGGCCCTTCTTTGTCCCACCAGATGGACTGCTTTAAGAGAGGAGATCCATAACATTCCCTGCCTCCCTGCTCAGGTGGGTCAGGTAGATATGACTGGGAAAAACATGCTCCTTCAAAGCGGGGCAATGAAGCTCTCCAACTTCTTTTGTGGGTTAGGTAGATTTGACTAGGAAAAGGTGTCCTTCAAAGGATGATGAAGTTCTCCAACCTCATGTTTTGTGGGTCAGGTAGATATGACTAGGAAAACATGTCCTTCAAAGGATGATGAAGTTCTCCAACCTCATGTTTTGTGGGTCAGGTAGATATGACTAGGAAAACATGTCCTTCAAAGGATGATGAAGTTCTCCAACCTCATGTTTTGTGGGTCAGGTAGATATGACTAGGAAAACATGTCCTTCAAATCAGTGGTGAAGTTCTCCAACCTCCTCTTTTGTTCCTATAGGGTGAGACATGCCCTATACTTGGGCACTGATATTTTCAGCAATCCGCTATTGGGTTTCTTAATTGTCCTCCATTTTTTTTTTCCTTCTAGCTTTCAAAGACCTTGCAGGAGAAAGGCTGGCGCGTGGGAGACCTTTTCCAGGCAGTTCTGAAATACTGCGAAGCCATGGAGAAGTCGGGGACTGATGGGGATAGAACCCTGGAAAGCAGAACCCTCTTTGGGTGGCTTCAGGAGAACGTCTGAATGGCCCGGAAAAGTTTTTCCTTGAATTCAACTCTTGAATCTTCCTGGGGAAAAAAAAACAAAAAAAAAAGAGAGAGAATGTGTGCTAACTAGCAAATGTAACATAATTTGCGTTGTGAGGAGCATTAAGCAGGAAGTCAATATTAAGCGTACTGTACTGTCAAGTGGCTTTGTGAAATTTTGTGTGCTTTTAAACCCGTTTGTTTGTGTGTGTGTGATCTGAATGAGGGTCTCCACTTGTTCTGTCCTCGTCGGTTTGCAACTCTCTTCTGTCGCAGCGATGAGAGTATCTTTCTATCTTTGAGTGAGGATTCCTGCCTAACTAGGACAAGGAATGACGTATCATCTCAGTCTAGGTTCATGTTTGTGTCTCTGCAATTTTGTCATTGCAATTTTTCCTTGCCTCTTTCCTTGCAACGAGCTGCAGGTCAAAAATTGGGGTTCAGTGAGTCCAGTGATGGTCAGCTGCTGCTTTTTTTTTTTTTCCTCTGAGGGCCTCGGGCCCTACAGATTTGTCCACTCGTTTCTTTGCTGCTTCTAATGACTTCAACCACGTGATGAAGCTGAGGACCAAATGAGATCAAAATTGGGGTAAAGGAAAGGATCAGGATCAAAGTGTAGAATTTATTCCTTGCCCCAATCAAAAAAACACAAGTATTCTTCATTTCCAAACGAAGGTTGGAAATCTCAATAAAGGCCGTAATTGAAGGCCGTAATTCTCAATATCGAGAACATGGATTGTAGATTTATGTTCTCCATCACTTTTAACACGTCAAAATATTAGATACCAAAATATTACCTTCCCTCCAGAATACATTTTTTCATCCATTCTGTAAAATACTCTCTTCATAAAACAAATAGCCACAGAGAAAAGAACAGAGTAGGCCAGTAGCCAAAAGGTTGAGTCCTCCAGTCCTTGTGCATCTGGTTTATATGATGATGTCAGGAAACACATTTAATGTTTCTTCAAAACATTGTCCCCAAACCAATGTTGTATGTTTATAGGTCTTTTTTTTTTTATGCAACTGCATTCTGTTAAATTGAGAACGCAGTAGATAAGAATCATTGGCATAAAATAGTGATTATCAGCCTTGGCCACTTGAAGATGCGTGGACTTCAACTCACAGCATAGCTGGCTGGGGAATTCTGGGAGTTGAAGTCCACGCATCTTCAAGTGGTTAAGGTTGAAACCCCTGGCATAAGACATAATCCGCATTACATAATCACTCCCGAGAAATGATCACAGATCCAGGAGATTCCTCCCTCTTGTAAAATGGATCACGCTGAACTAGTTTGTACTGGAGGGAGTAGAAAAGAGGAAGGTACGTCTTCCTGAGACCATATCACTGCATCATTCATGGAGGGGAAACCAACATTTCAAGCTGGAGAACATTGCTGTGGAGTTATTGATGTTCTCTGGACAATAGGCAATTTCTCCATCGGCTTCTAGTAAGGGTGAAAATGAGGCTGGGATGGGACAACTCGCCACAGCCAATTTGCTATGGCCAACTCGCCATGGCCAACATGCAACAGGACAAGTCAGCAATTCAATTTAATTATTTAAAATAATTTTAATTTTTGTCATTCACATTTATTTTGTCTCGCCTTCGGCATCCTTTCTTCAATTATTCTATTCCACTATTTCTTCAATATTAATGTAACTCTTGTCCCGTGGCAAGCTGGCTCTGATGAGTTGGCCATGGTGAATTGTCGTAGACCCAAATGAGGATGCTGCAAAGAAACAGAAGCCCATGAGCTAAATAAATAAACTCTAGTCAACAGAGAAAAAGGGAGTAGCAGATAGAAGGTATCTCTGAAGATTAAGGAGATCTTCCGGGATTCTTCACGGTGTTGCAAAGAAGGAATCCATACAGATTCCAGAGGCAGAAAGAGGTTGAACAATGTGCCGTAATCCAGCCTTAACAGAAGGTTCGAAAGTTGATGGTTGAAGTTGTGAGACAATTATGAGTTGTGGTCAACAGGCCGGGAATGGCTTGGTTCTGCTTTTCTTACTTGACTACTACGGAATGTGGAATTTACCTGTCCTTCCAGGAATATCAAAATACATCTCTGAATGCCGTTGTTTGCGATATACGTTTCAGATTTCCTCTGTACAGACAGCTGTCTTGTTTAGGAATTGTATCATATTCTGAATTGCTCTTAGGTGTGTTTGAGTGTGCGCCTGTGTGAGTGCAATGGATGAAAGTCAACGTGAAGATGTTCCACTGTAATGATGGCAGGTGGTGGTTAGAAAATGGACGCAATTAGATAATCGAGATGTGAATTTCAAGTTGCACTAAAGTTGTTGTTTTAAGAGTAACCTTAAAATAAATTGTATATAAGCAGACATCGGTGTGGTTTAAAATTTGTCTCTTCAAAGAAGGGAAGCCTCAAGAGAGAGGCTTCTTAGAGGGGAATTCCTGCCGTTTCCTAAACTATTGCAAAATAATTTGAGAAGGCTGCAGATGTAAGTCAATGAAATGTAAGTATTAAGTTGAAGTATTTCTATAATGTTACTTAACAGTTTTGTCCTGGTGTTATGAATTCTTGCTTTTAAGTATTTATTTATTTATTTATTAATCAAATTTCTATACCGCCCTACTCCCGAAGGACTCAGGGCGGTGAACAGCCAAAATAAAATACAGACAATACAAATATTAAAAATCCCTTAAAATTATTAAATATTTCGGCCGAAACACAGATTAAAACACCCAATTTATAAAATCACGAATTAAAAAATTTAAAATTTAAGAATTTAAAAGAGGGGAGTTAGGCCAGGCCAGCTTGCTGAAATAGAAAAGTTTTGAGAGCACGGCGAAACGTGCGCAGGTCCGGGATCTTCCGTATCTCTGGGGGGAGCTCGTTCCAGATGGCAGGTGCCCCCACAGAGAAGGCTCTCCCCCTGGGGGCTGCCAGTCGACACTGTTTGGCCGACGGCACCCTGAGGAGCCCCTCTCTATGGGAGCGTACTGGTCGGTGAGAGGCTATTGGTAGCAGAAGGCGGTCTCATAGATACCCCGGTCCGATGTAGTCTTGTAATCATGCCATGCAATGTAGTCTTGTAATCATGCCATGCAATGTAGTCTTGTAATCATGCCATGCAAAATTTAGATATTCCAAATATTTAGTCTGTCTTTCTGCATATCTGTCTCTCTCTCTCTTATCTATATCTATCTAATCTACTCTATCTACCTATCTATCATCTCTCTCTCATCTTTTCCCCATCTATCTATCTCTATTATCTACCTCTCTCTCTCATCTCTCTGTCATCTCTACCTCTCATCTCTGTCTTTCTCTAACTATATATCCATCCATCATATCTCTCTCTCTCATCTCTCTTTCATTTGTCTATCTCTATTATCTCTGTTACCTACCCCATCTCTCTCTCATCTCTAGCCTGCCTGCCTGCCCATCTATCTATCTATCTATCCATCCATCCATCCATCCATCCAACCAGTCCTATTTATACCACTGCATTTGTGAGATTCTTTCAACAAATTACAATAACTAAGAGCAAAACAATCCTTAACAGAAGAGATCCAAGGTAGGATTAAAACCACTAAAATTGGAACAAGAAGTATCAAGAAACATCTAATTTTTGGGTAGGATAAGGGCAAATGCTGTTGCTATGGTGAAAACGTAAATTATTAACAGACAAAAAGAAAGCAATAAAAAGATCTCAAAAACCAATGGCAAATATTGTTCTCTAGAGGAAGAGTGATCACTTCCCATGTGTCCCAGGTCTCTAGAGAAGATCCTTTTTTCTGATCAAGTATTCATTTAAATCTTAGGATTCAAGTCAGCTTCTTAAAAGAAATTTTTTGAAAAGACAGATTTTAGAATTGGGATTCTGACTAAAGTTTTATTCCTATAAGGGAAAAAGAAAATATTAATGAGCCAGTAAGCTGAGATATTCTGCTTTTCTACGCGTTTCTAAGGTTTTATATCCCAAATAAATATTGTTGAATTCTTTCCCACCCTTTTCGTAAAAATCTGGCTGGCCCTACTTCTCAAAGTCTTCAGTTAATGAAGATGTGTTTGCTCAGTGCAAGATCAATAATCAAGTGTCTATTTCTGGATTCAGATCAAGGACACTTGTCTTAATAAGCACAAAGCACAGTAACTGCTTGCCTGGATCTCAGCCCAGTCCTGTAAAATTCAACCTCCTCTTTCTAAGAGTCAGCCAGAACCTCTCGAGAAGGTTAAAAATCTACACGCTTTCATCCAAGTTATCTGAGAGGATAGTAAGAAAGAAAAAGCTGCTTTTTCAGAGTACAGGATGTTTTTCTGATATCTCTCTGACAGAGAGCAAGGATGGTACATAAGGAAAAGTTAGAAAAGTTTAAATGTCAGTGAACAAATGCCATGTGAAATCATATTGGGAAATTATTTTTGCTGGAATTCTTGTAGATGGAGTAGAAAACAGTAATATATACTTCTTTTGCATCAACTGAACCTAGTCAGGTTGAAAATAATGAAGGCCTTCGTGATTTGCATGTTTAGGTTTTACAGACCACTGCGTGTGTAAAATCAAGGTAGAAGATTTTTAAAGTCGATTTGCATAGTAAGCAGTGGCTTATAAATTTAATAAATGAATGGATAGATAGATAGACGGATGATAGATGAATGAATGATAGATAGATAGATAGATAGATAGATAGATAGATAGATAGACAGACAGACAGACAGACAGACAGAAAGACACAGACAGACAGACAGACAGACAGACAGACAGATATTGATGGATGGATATGTTAGATCAGATGGATGGATGGATAGATAGATAGATAGATAGATAGACAGACAGACAGACAGACAGACAGACAGACAGACAGACAGACAGACAGACACAGACAGACAGATATTGATGGATGGATATGTTAGATCAGATGGATGGATAGATAGATAGATAGATAGATAGATAGATAGATAGATAGATAGATAGATAGATAGATATGGATGGATATGATAGATGAGACACAGACAGAGACAAATAGATAGATATTGATAGATGGATATGATAGATGAGACAGAATGAATGAATGAATGAATGAATGAATGAATGAATGAATATAGATGGGTCGATGGATGGGTGAATTGAGGGATGGATAGACAGATCAATAGATAATGTGGATGGATGGATGGATGATCGATATATAGGTATAGATGATAGATAGAATATGGGTGGTTGGGTGAATGGATAGATAAAAAGATTGATTGATAATGTGGAGGGATGGATATGGAGGGAGGGTGGATAGATGGTTAGATAGATGACAGATAGATGATAGATAGGTGGATAGATAGATAGATAGATAGATAGATAGATAGATAGATAGATAGACAGACAAACAGAGACAGACAGACAGACAGACAGACAGACAGACAGACAGACAGACAGACAGACAGACAGATATTGATGGATGGATATGTTAGATCAGATGGATGGATAGATAGATAGATAGATAGATAGATAGATAGATAGATAGATAGATATGGATGGATATGATAGATGAGACACAGACAGAGACAAATAGATAGATATTGATAGATGGATATGATAGATGAGACAGAATGAATGAATGAATGAATGAATGAATGAATGAATATAGATGGGTCGATGGATGGGTGAATTGAGGGATGGATAGACAGATCAATAGATAATGTGGATGGATGGATGGATGATCGATATATAGGTATAGATGATAGATAGAATATGGGTGGTTGGGTGAATGGATAGATAAAAAGATTGATTGATAATGTGGAGGGATGGATATGGAGGGAGGGTGGATAGATGGTTAGATAGATGACAGATAGATGATAGATAGGTGGATAGATAGATAGATAGATAGATAGATAGATAGATAGACAGACAGACAGACAGAGACAGACAGACAGACAGACAGACAGACAGATATTGATGGATGGATATGTTAGATCAGATGGATGGATGGATAGATAGATAGATAGATAGATGATAGATAGATAGATAGATAGATAGATAGATAGATAGATAGATAGATAGATAGATATGGATGGATATGATAGATGAGACACAGACAGAGACAAATAGATAGATATTGATAGATGGATATGATAGATGAGACAGAATGAATGAATGAATGAATGAATGAATGAATGAATGAATGAATGAATATAGATGGGTCGATGGATGGGTGAATTGAGGGATGGATAGACAGATCAATAGATAATGTGGATGGATGGATGGATGATCGATATATAGGTATAGATGATAGATAGAATATGGGTGGTTGGGTGAATGGATAGATAAAAAGATTGATTGATAATGTGGAGGGATGGATATGGAGGGAGGGTGGATAGATGGTTAGATAGATGACAGATAGATGATAGATAGATAGATAGATAGATAGACAGACAGACAGAGACAGACAGACAGACAGACAGACAGACAGACAGACAGATATTGATGGATGGATATGTTAGATCAGATGGATGGATAGATAGATAGATAGATAGATAGATAGATAGATAGATAGATAGATAGATAGACAGACAGAGACAGACAGACAGACAGACAGACAGATATTGATGGATGGATATGTTAGATCAGATGGATGGATGGATAGATAGATAGATAGATAGATAGATAGATAGATAGATGATAGATAGATAGATAGATAGATAGATAGATAGATAGATAGATAGATAGATAGATAGATAGATATGGATGGATATGATAGATGAGACACAGACAGAGACAAATAGATAGATATTGATAGATGGATATGATAGATGAGACAGAATGAATGAATGAATGAATGAATGAATGAATGAATATAGATGGGTCGATGGATGGGTGAATTGAGGGATGGATAGACAGATCAATAGATAATGTGGATGGATGGATGGATGATCGATATATAGGTATAGATGATAGATAGAATATGGGTGGTTGGGTGAATGGATAGATAAAAAGATTGATTGATAATGTGGAGGGATGGATATGGAGGGAGGGTGGATAGATGGTTAGATAGATGACAGATAGATGATAGATAGGTGGATAGATAGATAGATAGATAGATAGATAGATAGATAGATAGATAGATAGATAGATATGGATGGATATGATAGATGAGACACAGACAGAGACAAATAGATAGATATTGATAGATGGATATGATAGATGAGACAGAATGAATGAATGAATGAATGAATGAATGAATGAATGAATGAATATAGATGGGTCGATGGATGGGTGAATTGAGGGATGGATAGACAGATCAATAGATAATGTGGATGGATGGATGGATGATCGATATATAGGTATAGATGATAGATAGAATATGGGTGGTTGGGTGAATGGATAGATAAAAAGATTGATTGATAATGTGGAGGGATGGATATGGAGGGAGGGTGGATAGATGGTTAGATAGATGACAGATAGGTGATAGATAGGTGGATAGATAGATAGATAGATAGATAGATAGATAGATAGATAGATAGACAGACAGACAGAGACAGACAGACAGACAGACAGACAGACAGATATTGATGGATGGATATGTTAGATCAGATGGATGGATAGATAGATAGATAGATAGATAGATAGATAGATGATAGATAGATAGATAGATAGATAGATAGATAGATAGATAGATAGATAGATAGATAGATAGATATGGATGGATATGATAGATGAGACACAGACAGAGACAAATAGATAGATATTGATAGATGGATATGATAGATGAGACAGAATGAATGAATGAATGAATGAATGAATGAATGAATATAGATGGGTCGATGGATGGGTGAATTGAGGGATGGATAGACAGATCAATAGATAATGTGGATGGATGGATGGATGATCGATATATAGGTATAGATGATAGATAGAATATGGGTGGTTGGGTGAATGGATAGATAAAAAGATTGATTGATAATGTGGAGGGATGGATATGGAGGGAGGGTGGATAGATGGTTAGATAGATGACAGATAGATGATAGATAGGTGGATAGATAGATAGATAGATAGATAGATAGATAGATAGATAGATAGATAGATAGATAGATAGATAGATATACTGTTTAGGAGGTAGTCCTCTCCAAAAAAAAATTGAAAAATAATGTGATTGGAATTGTATCTGTCCCTTAGGCTGGTGATCAACTTTGTAACAGGACATTCTCAAAAAAAATATAGGGATGGGAAAACAGGTGGGGGGTCTTCTGAAAGAACCATTAAGGACCTTCCTCATCTTTGCTCCAGTATTTATCAGTGGAACTCCTGGGGGAGCCATCTCAAGTGAAAAACATAAAGCATAAAGAAAAACATGGAGCGTGGTCCATGCGTACATGTCATCTGTAGTATACAATATGTTGTGTTCTTCCTATCACTGTTGCTTGGAATTGAAGATCAAAACTGCTAGCAACACAGTTTTTAAAAAAAATGATTTAACAAAAATAGGAATTCAGGTTCCCGGTTCCCATGGTGTCTCCCAAGTCTTTTTTTCCCTCCTTGGGTCTCCGTTCCACGAGGAGCAGCTGTTGGAGCTGAAGCATGCTCCATCACTTTCTCCAGTCTTGGAGGAACATCACAACAGGATGTGCAACCAGATGCTTTTTGTCTCACTGAAAAGTTTTTGTCGGGCCGTTTGTGGGGGCCGCTCCGCTAGATTAGCAAAGTTCTATCTAGTTTAGATAAATGCAAATATCTTTACGTTTATTGCGGTCGATCATAGTTTCACTGCCATGAGAACAAAAATAGACAAGAAGTTGAATGAAGTGGTGAGAACTGTGAGTGGGCTGGAACGTCTTTTTGGGGCCGAGTTCAATGTTCTTTCTGCAGTTTAGTTAGTTTTTTTTATCTACACGCTAGTAAAATTTTGCATTGGGAGGACCTTTATCTGGACAAAATGGTGCATCACAGGGCAACAGTTTTAAAACCAAGTTATCTCAAATGGCCTAAGAGAATGTGTCCAAAATCCTGGGTTTGTGAACCCAAGAGAATAAAATTTAGGGAAATTGCAGCTGCTTCAGTGCTATTGGCTGCTGCTGTTGCATAGAAAGCTTCGTTTTCAATGTTCTGTGACAGTTTCCCAGCCACTCTCACAATCCCTTGCGTCCTGCTCCACCAGTAGCAGTCACTTACCTGCTTGCTAGGAAGGGAAGGGAAGAAGGAAGAGGGAGGGAGGGAAGGAAGGAAGGAAGGGGGAGGGAGGGAGAGAGGAAAGGAAGGAAGGAGAACTGGGAAGGGAACTGGGAAGAAGAAGAGACGAAGGAAGGAAGGAAAGAATTTCTGGAACTCCCTGCCAGCTTCCTCACCATTTTTACTTTACTCAAACGATACAAAATACAAAAGAAAAAAAATTAAAGAGACAAAACAAAAATAGACCAAAACATTAAAAAAAAAAGATGTGAGTTGAAAGAGAAAAAAACCCCACATATTATCGGTCCTGGTTGAATACTGACAATTCTATTGCAACACTGATAGCTTCTCCGATCTTTGCAAAGCAGGTCCAAAATTTAAAATAAACTTCTGCAGAAAAAGGACCTTACCTTCTCTACCGTTTTGCGGTTAAGCAGCCCAAATTTTTTCAAGTTTCCATTTGAGCCTTGAAAAAGAAGTGGTAGCTGTGTTAAAACAGGGAAGGAACTTCAATGAGTTAGTAGCACTTTTTTTTCTTTTCCCCAGGCTCACAGGACGGTCCAGAAAAGGGATGGTGGCTTTAATAAACATTTGAAAGATTACTGCATTTATATTTGTACAAGATCTGGAGCTGATCTAAATCCTTCGAGAAATCAAAAGCTGATAATTGCCACCTATGCAAAAGATTGCTTGATTTGAGCCCTAGAATATTTTCGGAATATTTTCTAACATGGAACTTGTTTTATCAATGGCTTGATAATAGAGGTAGAGATTAGAAATTGGATAAATATTATTATTATGTGTGAGCAAATTGACCCAGACAATACACTGTCCACAAAGCACTTATGCATGTAAAAGAAAAATGTATAAATCAACTAAAAAAAGAAAAAAAGATTTGCGGAATGAAGTTGCGATTAAATTGCCTCCTTCACTTGGGCCCAAATGCTGAATAAGTTTCAATTAAAATGTCTTACGGTTAATTTTCCGTGGAGATTTTTCCTTTCTTTCTTTCCTTCTTTCTTTTCTCTTTTTTTTTCTCCGTCTGCCCTTCCAAACCATGATGGGCCATCCCTTGAGGATTTCCTACAGTAATGACTTGGCCAGCCAAAGTTTTTCAATATTTTTTAGGTTCTTGAAATGAGCGAGAGAGGCACGAGTGGCTCTGTGGTTCACCAAAGCAGCTGCAGGATTCGCCCATTGATCACCAAAAGACACCAACGTAGCTGCGTTTTGTCTAAGAAGCATCTGAAACAAGTTACCATCCAGATGTTCGGAGCCAGAATTGATGCTGGTGGGAATTAAGTAAAATCACAAAAGTACCCAACACCTCTGCTTTATTCTATGACATAAACATAACTGTTAGGACCCATTGCACAGTCAGCCAGATGTTCTGTTCTGCCCCAGCTATGGACCCCAAAACGCAGCACACACAAAGTCCGTTCAAACCTTAGTTTACTAAATAAACCAGTTTTTGACAACAACGATTGTTAATTAACTGCCGACAAGAAGTCAAAGAATAATAACTGAAAGCTTACTATGGTTGGCAGAATGCCCAGAAGCAATTTGCAGGAAGCTGATAAGATAAGCAAGACAAGACACGAAGGTATGTGAACGAAGTTGTTCCCTGCAAATTGCTTCAGTCGGCGTTCCTCCTTAAACAGACTAAGGGAGTGGCCAATTAGCCCCAAGCCTTACTCTCGAGGAGACCTCCTCCGGAGGAGCCACTCCTGCCTTTTGGCAGCTCTGCGTGCCCGTGCATCGAGAAGAGGCTCCTCCTCTTCGTCTTCTTCACTTATGGGAGCTTCTGGAGGTTCTGAAGGCCCTGGCTGAATCCACATCTTCTCCAGCGTCCTCATTGTCTGACTCGAGTACCAGCTGCACAGGCTGCTGGCGCAGCACCACACCAGCCTCCTCGCTGTTGGAATCAGTTACTAGCTGCACAGGCCGCTGCCGGGCCACAACATGTTCAGGCTGGATTTGTTATTTTATCCATCTATGGCAGGGGTGTCAAACTCAATTGCATTGAGGGCCACATCAGGGCTCTGGTTGACCTCGGGGAGGAGGGAGGGGTGTGGGGCGTGGCCTGGTGTGGCCAACTGGGTGGGCGTGGCCAGCTTGAGGCCACTCCCCAAACTGCTGGCATGTTTCCTCTTCACACGGTAGACCGGGCCAAAGCCACGCTGGCCTGATATTTCCTCTTCGCATTGGGTAGACCAGGAAGGCCTCACGGACCAGATCCAACCACATCGCAGACCGAATTTGGCCCCTGGGCCTTGTGTTTGACACCCCCGATCTATGGAGACCTCCCCAAGGACCTGAGATACATAGAAGTTGTTCTTTGATAGCGTTAAAGGTCTCGTCGTGGTATGTAAACTATTCCAAGGAAAGCCGACCTTTGCAATTGACTCATGTTGAACTTGTCAACTCCAATGGTGTTCAGATGTTTTGAGATTGCAGAGGTGTTGGGCATTTTATCAGTTTATTTAATTCGCAGGAGGCTAGAACTGGAAAGAGTCAAACCTGTTCATGTTCTCAGATGACACCCAAAGCTTGATATATTACAAACCATATCCCTAGGTTCAGTACCTAATTATCTTTTTTATGCTTACATAAGTAAATCATCACTCTTCAAAGTAGGCTAACTGGTTCCATCTCAGTGCACTCTCTTATGTTCCAGTATCTAAAGGGCTGCCACAAAGAAGAAGGGGGTCAACTTGGTCTCCAAAGCACTTGAGGGCAGGACAAGAAGCAACAGGAGGAGCCTTGGTAGTACAGTGGTCTAAAGCACCCTGTTATTAAGATCAGCTGCCTGCAATTACTGCAGGTTCGAATCTTGCCAGGCTCAAGGTTGACTCAGCCTTCCATCCTTTCTAAGGTAGGTAAATTGAGGACCCAGTTGTGGGGGCAATAAGCTGACTTCGTATAAATATACAAAAGGATGAAGGCTATTGCTTAGCGCATTGTAAGCCGCCCTGAGTCTCCGGAGAAGGGCGGCATATAAATCAAATAAAAAAAAAAAAACAGATGGAAACTAATCAAGGAGGGAAGCAACCTGGAATTAAGGAGAAACTTCTTGGCAGTGAAGATAATTAATCAGTCCAACAATCTGCTTCCAGAAGTTGTGAACTCTCCAACACTGGAATTTTGTGAGAAGAGACTGGACAACTCATTTGTCTGAAATGTTATAGGGTTTCCTGCCTGAGCAGGGAGTCAGATTAGAAGACCTCCCAGGTCCCATCCTATTCTAAGTATTTTCTTTGCTAGTTTTCTCTGGAAGAATACCCAATAGGAACAGCTCTGGTTTCAAATCAATACTTCTGTTTTCGAGGAGAAAATAAATAAAATAAAATGCTTTACGGATACGCCGAATCTGAGGCCTTTGCAAGCTGCATAACTCTTTGCAAAAGTTAATTATAGAGGTGACTTTTCTCAGCTGTCTCTCTGTGTTGCCCAGAACTCACGGTCATTGTCCGCTTTGTGCCACTAAGTTCATCTGGCACCTTCTCAAGAAGTGAAGTTGCACTTCTTGTCCCTTGTTGTACTCTGTGGGCAATTCTTTTTCAGAACACTGAGTCCACTTCCATGAAAAAGATTGTTCTTTCTAGTTTTTCTTTTGTCATCGTCTCCTTCCCTCCCTCCCTCTCTCTCATTTCAAACTTCCATTCTTTAAGGACCTTGGAACAACATAAACAAACCTTGTTACCTTAAGACGTCCAGGGGAAATGAGCACATGTTGATAATTATTGGTTTGGGCTTCACTTGATTCATTTCTGCGGTGAGCAGAATTCTTGTTTATACCTAAGCTTAAGAGTCAAAATGTAGACTAGGTCACGGTTATGTTTTTTAGAGTCACTGGATGAACATCGGGGTGAAAAAGAAGGAATTTTCTTGTACCGCTGGAGTTTGAGGAGGTGGTGATGACCCAGCAAATGACGAGGGTTGTTCAAACCAACAGCTTCAAAGTTCAAGTGACCTACTTCCAGAAGGGTCATGTTCACCTCAACCCTCTTGAAATGACACCAAGAAACTTTACATCAGCCAGACCAGAAAGGTAGAAGAGGGATGACTTATCTTTCTCAAAAAATGGATTTAATTTGTATCTCCTCCTCTTTCACTTCCTCCTCCTTCCTCCATCCCTTCTCCTTCTCCCTCTCCTTCCCATTCCCCTTCCCCTTCCTCCCTCCATTCTCCTTCTCCTCCTCTTTCACCTTCTTCTTCTCCTTCCTCCATCCCTTCTCCCTCTCCTTCCTCTTCCTCCCTCCATTCTCCTCCTCCTCTTTCACCTCCTCCTCCACTTCCTCCATCTCTCCTCCTTCTCCATCTCCTCCTCCTCCTCTTTCACCTTCTTCTTCTCCTTCCTCCATCCCTTCTCCCTCTCCTTCCTCTTCCTCCCTCCATTCTTCTCCTCCTCTTTCACCTCCTCCTCCACTTCCTCCATCTCTCCTCCTTCTCCATCTCCTTCTCCTTCCTCCCTCCATTCTTCTCCTCCTCTTTCACCTTCTCCTTCCTCCATCCCTTCTCCCTCTCCTTCCTCTTCCTCCCTCCATTCTCCTCTTTCACCTTCACCTTCTCTTCCTCCATCCCTTCTCCTTCTCCTTCTCCTTCTCCTTCCTCCCTCCATTCTCCTCCTCCTCTTTCACCTTCTTCTCCTTCCTCCATCCCTTCTCCCTCTCCTTCCTCTTCCTCCCTCCATTCTCCTCCTCTTTCACCTTCACCTTCTCTTCCTCCATCCCTTCTCCTTCTCCTTCTCCTTCTCCTTCCTCCCTCCATTCTCCTCCTCCTCTTTTACCTTCTTCTTCTCCTTCCTCCATCCCTTCTCCCTCTCCTTCCCCTTCCTTCCTCCCTCCATTCTCCTCCTCTTTCACCTTCACCTTCTCTTCCTCCATCCCTTCTCCTTCTCCATCTCCTTCTCCTTCCTCCCTCCATTCTCCTCCTCCTCTTTCACCTTCTTCTTCTCCTTCCTCCATCCCTTCTCCCTCTCCTTCCCCTTCCTCCCACCATTCTCCTCCTCTTTCACCTTCACCTTCTCTTCCTCCATCTCTTCTCCCTCTCCCCCTTCCTCCATTCTCCTCCTCCTCCTCCTCTTTGTATTTAGAAGCCAGAATGGCAAATCTGATAAGGTCAGAGGTCAGTGACTTATTTATCTGATCAGCAAGAAGGGTTTTGAAGGATGGGAACTGAAGCAGAAATTACCACCAACATTTGGTGGCCAAATGATCAACTCTATTAGGGTTTTGATGGAGAGTATTGAGAAAGTTTTAAGGGTAGGAACAGAAGAGGTTTGCTTCAGAGACACCATCCCTATTTCCCATTTCCATCCATCTATCTATCTATCTATCTATCTATCTATCTATCTATCTATCTATCTATCTATCTATCTATCTTTCTATCTATCTATCTTTCTATCTATCTATCATCTATCTATCTATCATCTATCTATCATCTATCTTTATCTATCTATCTATCTATCTATCATCTATCTTTATCTATCTATCTATCTATCTATCTATCTATCTATCTATCTATCTATCTATCTATCTATCTATCTATCTATCTATCTATCTAAAAATTGCAATCACCACAAAACTCAAACCATGCAGTTGGGCTTTATTATTTATTTTATTTATTTATTTTATAAAATTTGTATGCCGCCGTATCTCCAAGGACTCAGGGCGGCTCACAACGAAAATTGACCAAGCGACTGTTAAAAACCACAAATAGGGCTTGTGGCTCTTGGTTGTCCACCTCTTCAAAGTGGCTATGCAGAAAAAGAGAAGAGCTGGGCCTCAGCTCAGAGATGGGAAGACGTTCAAGGATGTTGTGAAGGCAACCGTCTAAATATTAAAAAATAATGATTCGTCCGTGGATGGAGCAATTTGGGACTTTTCGGCCGTTGGGATAAATGGGGAGTTTCCTAAAGTTTTTTTCCTGAAGTGGAAAAAAAATTAAAAAATTATGTAACTGACAATTTAGATCCCTTCTTGATTTCCTCAAGGAGATGTGTCAACCTCCTTAAGGGCGGGATTTTAGATGGCAAACAGATTGAAGACTTGAGGAGAACTATTTCTCTTGGGCTGGGAAAGGACATCCTCTCTGTAAATCATCCCTAAATAAAGTGGGTTCCAAAATAACGGAATAACAGAGTTGAAAGGAACCTTGGAGGTCTTCTAGTCCAACTCCTGCTCAAGGAGGAGACCCTCTACACTTCAGACTATCCTATCACTAATGGTCAGGCCACAAGGAGGCACCTTGGACCATTCCTCTCTCCAGACATCCTTGGGGTTAAACTGGTTAGATGTTAAAAGTTATTATCCATGCTGGCTTATGGGATTCAACCTCCTGATGAATAGAGAGGGCCTTGTTGTTCAACATCCTTGACCATAGCCGAATGAGAGTTTGTTGTCTTCTAATGTGGGGCAGTATGATATTGCTAAGTACTGGTAACCAGTGCACAGGAGTGGGATGCAATGGGCCAGAGATGATACCCATTGTCCGGTGGAGTTGGACATCAAACAACAGGGTCTTTTCCAATGAGTCTTTTTAAACACAAGCCAGCTGTGTGAGCAGCAGCCAAAAAAAGCTAATACAGTCCTTGGTTGTATAAAACAGAGGCATAGAATCAAAATCACATGAAGTGTTAGTACCGCATTATAAAGCCTTAGTAAGCACCTGGAGTGCTGCATCCAGTTGTGGTCACCACATTACAAAAAAAGATGTTGAGACTTTGGAAGAAGTTCAGAGAAGAGCAACTAAGATGATCAAAGTCCTGGAGACAAGAACATATGAAGAACGGTTGCAGGATTTAGGTTTGGCCAGGCTAGAGAAAAGAAGGACTGCGTGGGACATGGTAACAGTCTTCCAGTATTTGAGGGAATGCCACAAGGAAGAGAGGGGTCAACCTATTCTCCAAAGCACCTGAAGGCAGGACAAGAAACAATAGATGAAAACTAATCAAGGAGAGAAGCAACCTAGAATTAAGGAGAAATTTCCTAACAGTAAAGACAATTAAGCAGTGGAACAACTTGCCTCCAGAAGTTGTGAGTGCTCCATCATTGGAGATTTTCAAGAAGAAATTGGACAGCTATTTGTCATGGATAGTATAAGGTCTTCTGCTTGTGGAGCGGGTTGGACCAGAAGACCTCCAAGGTCTCTTCCACTTCTATTCGGATAGAGGGATGGATGGATGGATGGATGGATGGATGGATGGATGGATGGATGGATGGATGGATGGATGAGTCTTCCAAGCAGCCAAAGTATCTGAGCTTTAGCTTCAATATTTGTCCTTCTAAAGAACAGTCATGGTTGATTTTACAGTACTGTGCCTTTTAACTTTTTATGCAGCTGGTACGGTTGGGTAGATGTATTTGCTATCCTCTGATGTGGGATGAATCCAGGAAAATACAGGCTATCTGAAAACCTCTTTAGCTCTCCCACGGTTAGGTGGAGAACGTGAGGCCGTCCTTTCTCAACGGAAACCCTCCCAAGAGGGAACATTTTGGAAGTGGTTTGCCATTGCCACCTTCCAAGGGCTGAGAGAGAATGACTGGCCCAAGGTCATCTAGCTAGTTTGGGATTTTATGGTCTGCTGGTTTCTAACTTGGTGCTTTAACCACCATTCCAGATTGGTTCTGTATGCAAGAACTAGCAAGAACATATCATTATGATAAATAAAATGTAGAATTCTTGGCTTAAAGCTCAACTGACTTTACTGCCTCCTATTTACAGGTTAGAACTTTGTATTTAAGTAAAAGAGAAACTTGAAGGGAAAAGGTGGTTTAATTTAATGATAGCCATTAATTACAACAAGAAGGAACCCAAGTGGATTAAAGGGATACGATCTGATTAAGATATATAAAACTAATTGAGTAATTAATTGTGCATGGAAATCCTGATATTGCAAGGTGATTAACAATAGCGCCATTAAGCACTTGAATAATCTTTTCGGCTGACTAGAAATTTGGAGTCGTAAAAGTCTGTAGAAAAGGCTTCCCCTTCCTCTTAAGTCGCTACAATTTGGTGTTCTTTTAGGAAAATCTGATCCAGCTAAACTTGGGACTCTGTTGCAAATCTTTGGATTGTTACGGGGGCTAGAAGGACCACGCAAAGACCCCAAGATCAGACAATGCACATAAAAACCAGGTTCTAAGAGATGAGCAGGCTGAGATGGAGGGCGGTGTTAAACATGTCATCGATTTGGAATCATTGCGCACCATTTCTTATCTAGCTCCAGTTTAGCTTGGATGACTCGTTGCTCAGATCCTTGTGTATAGGTGGCAAGAATAAACTCTTTAATGCTTTGAACTCAACTCCTATTCCTGGTTACTTGCACCCAACCCAGGTGGAGTTTCAATTGCATCATTGTGGCCATGACCTTGCCTTTTTTGATCACGGCCTGTGGACCAGAGGTGGGTTTCAGCAGGTTCTGACCAGTTCTGGAGAACCGGTAGTGGAAATTTTGAGTAGTTCGGAGAACCGGTAGTAAAAATTCTGAAATGGGGATTTTGCAGTATCCTTCCCCTGCCACGCCCACCAAGCCATGCCACACCCACCAAGCCACACCCACAGAACCGGTAGTAAAAAATTTTGAAACCCACCACTGCTGTGGACATCCCTGAGCACGTTCATTGCAGTAATAATCCACAGATGTTAGCCCTCACCTAATTGATGTCAACCACACCATCGTTGAGAAATGTCCAATGCTTAGTCCATCAAGGTGGGTAGGGAACCCCCCCAAAAAAGAGAGGGTTCAATAATCATCCATATTGACTCGAAGTTATAGCTGGCAGGTGGGGTCTTCTGCTCTGGGATGGTTCCCCACCCCCCACCCCCCAGTATCTGCAGTAGGAATTTATGACAGTGAAGTGTCCTCATGTCTTGGCTTGGTAATACCCAAGTTTGAGAACCCGTCTGGGAATGCATTCTACCTTGGCCTCTTTTCTGGGATCTGATCAGTTTATTGTTTAAGATGTCTATTAAGATTCTGCACTGAAAGACAGTTGGCCTTTCCTTCTTTCCTTCCTTCCTTCCTTCCTTCCTTCCTTCCTTCCTTCCTTCCTTCCTTCCTTCCTTCCTTCCTTCCTTCCTTCCTTCCTACCTTCCCCATCAAATTCCTTCCTCCCTCCCTCCCTCTCCCATCAAATTCCTTCCTTTCTTCCTTCCTTCCTCCCCCTTCCTTCCTTCCTTCCTCCCTTCCTCCCTCCCTCCTTTCCTCCCTCCCTTTCCCATCAAATTCCTTCCTCCCTCCCTCCCTCTCCCATCAAATTCCTTCCTTCCTTCCTTCCTTCCTTCCTTCCTTCCTTCCTTCCTTCCTTCCTTCCTTCCTTCCTTCCGTCCTTCCTTCCTTCCTTCCTTCCTCCCCCCTTCCTTCCTTCCTCCCTTCCTCCCTCCCTCTCTCCCTTTCCCATCAAATTCCTTCCTTCCTTCCTCCTTCTCTCTTTCCCATCAAATTCCTTCCTTCCTCCCTTTCACATCAAATTCTTTCCTTCCTCCCTCTCTCCCTTTCCCATCAAATTCCTCCCTCCCTCCCTCTCCCATCAAATTCCTTCCTTCCTTCCTTCCTTCCTTCCTTCCTTCCTTCCTTCCTTCCTTCTTTCCTTCCTTCCCCCTTCCTTCCTTCCTCCCTCCCTTTCCCATCAAATTCCTTCCTTCCTCCTTCTCTCTTTCCCATCAAATTCCTTCCTTCCTTCCTTCCTTCCTCCCTTTCCCATCAAATTCCTCCCTCCCTCTCCCATCAAATTCCTTCCTTCCTTCCTTCCTTCCTTCCTTCCTTCCTTCCTTCCTTCCTTCCTTCCTTCCTTCCTTCCTTCCTTCCCCCTTCCTTCCTTCCTTCCTCCCTTTCCCATCAAATTCTTTCCTCCCTCCCTTGCCAACATTGAACTTTATGCTTGTTAATATTTATGCTATGTTATGTTAATCCAAATTACTCAACTTTTTATTTTCAGGTCTAAGCATTCTAGAAAGCGGATATTGGAGCAGACAATCCTTTCATTTGCAATTTTTTTTAATTCCCACTGAGTCATCAGAAATTTCCAGTGTCTACCACACCTTGGGGTTTTGCTCATCCAAACCAGACAGCTCTGCATTAAATCCTGTTTATTTAGTTTAGTGGGTGGTGTTTGGGTTTTTTTTTTTTTTTTTTTTGCAAAATTGCTTTAAACTTTTTTTAAAAAGGAGCCTTTGATCCCCTAGGAGAAACATTCTATTGAAAAAAATACCCGCTCTTTTATCTGGTTTCCAAGACTTATAGTACATTCTATGCCACCGTAATTCACTTGATTGAGAACATATGGAAAGGTGATCCCCTATTGCACCATTTCCTGGATCAGTGTTTTTCATTGGTCACTTGATCGTCTCTGTGACACTCAAGTGTGACAGTCACTCACTGTGACTACCAAGAACCTTGGTAGTACAGTGGTCTAAAGCACTGTAATTTAACACCAGCTGTCTGCAATTAAAGTAAGTTCGAATCTTGCCAGGCTCAAGGTTGACTCAGCCTTCCATCCTTTCTAAGGTAGGTAAATTGAGGACCCAGTTTGTGGGGGCAATAAGCTGACTTTGTATAAATATACAAAAGTATGAAGGCTATTGCTTAACGCATTGTAAGCTGCCCTGAGTCTCCGGAGAAGGGCGGCATATAATCAAATTTAAAAAAAAAAGAAGTGTTAAATGGAACTCCAAGCATACCCATACATCCCATTGGGGTTAAACTAGAGCAAACTCAATTTCTGCAAAAAGTTTTTTTTTATTTTTTTTCCAAACATACAAATTACATCTTTGATCCGGTCATCCATTTGTTCAATTTTTTGTCATCTTTTAACAAAATTTTATCTATTCTATTTTGCCATAACGCTTATTTCTTATTCTTAAATCACATATTCGACTAATACCATCTTAAAAATTTTTTTTACACATATTTACTTAATCAAAACAATTACCCTTCTATTAACCCACCTTAAATCTTACTTCAATTAATGATTCATAATACATTTGACAAGTCTTAACCCTAAAGCCTCACTATTAACAATACAGTTCAAACATATTTATATTTCATAATGCTCATTAAATCTTTATTCCATTATTACTTTACCAAATTTAAATCTTATCTTTAATCTTAAAAATATAGCAATGTAACATTTAAACATAGTTCTTAGTTCAAATAATGCTATTTAAGGCAATTTTCCAATTATCCTAAATTCTATCTATTTAACCATACCATGTATATAACACCAATTAAGTAATTTTTGTTTATAATTTAGGGTTGTGTTTGACCTCGGAGGGCCTGAGGGTGTGGGGCCAGGGCAGGGGTGAAATGCTCCCTGTTTGGACCGGATCGCCCAATCCGGTAGCGATGGCGGCGGATGGTTTGGAGAACTGGTAGCAAAAATCCCTGCCCCCCCCCCAATGCCCAGCTGAGCCGCACAATCATCAGAGGCTTTTTTTTTTTTTTACTTTTAAAAGTATTTTTTCTACAACCTCTTCCAATGAAAAAATGCTTTTAAAAGTAAAAGAAAAAAGCCTCTGATGATCCCGCAGCTCAGCTGGGATCGTCAGAGGCTTTTCAAAGCATTTTTTTTTCTGCAACTTCTTGGCCGAAGAGGTGGTAAAAAAAAATGCTTTGAAAAGTCTCTGACGATCCCAGCTGAGTTGCCTGATCAGCAGAGGCTTTTCAAAGCATTAGAAAAAATGCTTTGAAAAGTTAAAAAAAAAAAAAGTTGGCCACGCCCATCCAGTCACATTACACCTCCCCCGCAACCAAGCCACGCCCACAGAACCGGTAGTAACAAATTTTACATTTCACCCTTGGGCCAGGGTCAGCATGGCCAGGTTGACGTCACTTGTGTCAGGGGTGCCTCTGGCCCAAGCGCCCTGCCAGAGAAAAGAGGCTCCATTTTCAGCTGGGACATCCTGCAACCCTCCGCAGGAAAACAGAGCTTGGGTGGGGAGCACCCAGCCCTCGTGAGCTCCGTTTTCGACCGTGACAGATTCCTGCATGAGAAGCAAAACGTCTTCAAAGAAAAACCAGTTGCCTCTTGAAAAAAAGCACCTTTGGGCCACTTCCCGTCTGACTTCTTTTGACCGGAACTCTATTCCGCTGCTACAGTAAGAAGATCTGTCTGAATTAGTGACTCACTGGGTTACATGCATTGAGGGAATGAGGTTAAACGTGGTTCATTTGAAGAACGGAATTGGGAACCGCTGAAAGTTATCGGGCATTACAAATGTCGAGACCGATCGAATTAAAGGATGGCAACAGAAGCTATGAGTAATGTACTGATCAAATTGAGAGTTGATTCTCCAAACGAGTCTGCAGCTAAGAAAACAGAAAATGCAAAGTAATGTTAATGAAATACCACGTCTGTTAACCTCTTCAAAATCATTGCAAGTAATCTTTTGTTACTTTACGGCAGGGGTGTCAAACTCAATGCCCTGGGGCCAGATCCAGCTTGCGGGGTGCTTAGATCTGGCTAACAGGGCCACCCTGGAAACAGCGAAGGACTGGCCCACAGCGAAAATGAAGTTCAGGAGGGCTGCCTGCGCAGGTGTGGGATTCAGCCGGTGCCGACGATCAGCTGAAAGGGAACCAGTGTGCTCCGACAATCAGCCTCCCCGCCCCTGTGCTATACCGACCTATATTTCCTTTGTTTGAAGCCCAGCTGATAGGCACGGCAGAGAGGATTGCCGTGCCTCAGCTGTTTTACTCACCGGGGCTGCAGTAGAAGGTAAGTTTTAGAGCTGTTTTCAAATGCACTGCACGCGCATGGAGCGCATGTTTGGCGTGCGCTCAGCGAACAAATTGCTACACCGGTTGAATCCCACCACTCTATATGCAGCGCTCCCGAACTCTGTTTTCACTGGCAGAGGGTTGCAGGAGGCCGTTGCAGCCGAAAATGGAACTCGGGAGCCTGTTTTCACTGGCAGGGTGTTCGAGCCACCACAGGCACCCCCGACATGAGTGACATCAAACTGGCCACGCCCCCTGCTCCCCCGAGGTCAAACACAACCCTGATGCAGACCTCAATGAAATTGAATGTGAAACCCCTGCTTTATGGGTCCTTCAAGAATTAAGCATAGCTCCTTCAGCAAGATTAGCTAAAATGTTCCCGGGACATCTCCACAGTGCTGGAAATGTGGGCATAGCAATGGAACCTACTTCCACCAATGGTGGACATGTCCGCTGGCAGCTAAATATTGGATGAAAATACGACAATGGTTGCTTGAAATTGCACATTGTAGAGTGGAACTGAAACCTGAAACCTTTTTGTTGGGAGTTAGACCCGCAAATGTTGGATTGATTGATTGATTGATTGATTTTATTCAATTTGTATACCGCCCTTCTCCTAGTGGACTCAGGGCGGTGCACAGCCAGAATTAAAACACATACTAAAACACATTGACTAAATGGTAGTTGATGCTGCACATAATCACTGCAGGGAGACTGGCATTCGCACAAGAATGGAAGAATGAGGACTTACCAACGGACTCAAAAATAATTTATAAAATCATGGAATGTGCGGAGTCTGACAGATTTACAAAACTGATCAAGGGTAAAAGAGATTTGTATAGTAGTTGGAACATGTGGTAGGATTGGATCCAGAAACGATGGGAGAGAGATAAAGGATAATGTTGGATTATAATTATAGATGATGGTATAATTATGGTAATAAGTATTGGAAATGTAAATTTGTATATAAGAACCTATAAATAGTTTATATTTTTACTTTCTGATTATTGGTGAATATATACATGGATTTTTTGGTGATGTTACACTGTGATAGAAAAACTATTATACATTTGTTTTTGTTTTCTTGAACTATAATAAAAATTTATATATATATATAAAGAATTATGCATAGCTAAAATTCTTTCAAATAAATAAGAAAACCCTGTGTAAATGCCCCGTATGGTTATTTTCCTGCAAACCATCACATTTTTCTCCCATCTTTTCAGTTTTTTTGGCGTATCATTTCTAGCCTCCAAACTTTTTTTTTTTTTTTGTCTTACTAGCTGGCCATCGAGAATTTTGTCCTGCTTTCTATTTCACGTTCACGAGTAGAGGAGAACCCTCCCCTCCTGCCCCCCCCCCATTAAGGTGGCGAGTGGTAATTAAAAGTTGCAGCAGGGCAATGATTTAAGCATGGTTTGACAATGGAACGATCCTGATGCAATCCTGATCTAACTGCGATTGTTGACTTAGGTGGCGGCTGGTGTGTCCACGCTGCAAACAAGATTCCTGAAATGTCTGCTCCATGTGTCGTAGCAGTGGCCCAAATTTCGGGAAGACTGACCACTGCGTAAGTGGTTTGACAAAGACCTCAGGGCACCAAGTGTGCTGGAAAAAGTTGAACAAACAAGCTGGTGTAGAAACGTAGTCCATGGCGACCATTTGAGGATGCCCCCTGCAGTTAAGGATGGTGCCTCTCTCCCTCCCTCTCTTTTCTCTTCTGTCTCTCCTCTCTTCCCTTTGTTCCCTTCTCTCTCTTTTTCTCTCTGCCCTTCTCTCTTTTTTCTCTCTTCTTTCCGCTCTCCTCTCTCTCTTCTCTCTCTTTTTCTCTCCCCCTCTTTTTTCTCCTCTTCTCTTTTTTCCCCTTCTCTCTCTTTTTCTCTGCCCTTCTCTCTTTTCTCTCTCTTCTTTCCTCTCTCCTTTCTCTCTCTCCTCCTCTCTCTCCTCTCTTCTCTCTCTTTTTCTCTCCCCCTCTTTTTTCTCCTCTCTTCTCTTTTTTCCCTTCTCTCTCTTTTTCTCTGCCCTTCTCTCTTTTCTCTCTCTTCTTTCCTCTCTCCTCTCTCTCCTTTCTCTCCTCTCTCTTTTTCTCTCCCCCTCTCTTTTCTCCTCTCTTCTCTTTTTTCCCTTCTCTCTCTTTTTCTCTCTGCCCTTCTCTCTTTTCTCTCTCTTCTCTCCTCTCTCCCCTTCTCTCCTTTCTCTCTCTCCTCTCTCTCCTCTCTCTCTTCTCTCCCCCTCTCTTTTCTCCTCTCTTCTCTTTTTTTCCCTTCTCTCTCTTTTTCTTTCTGCCCTTCTCTCTTTTCTCTCTCTCCTCTCCTCTCTCCTCTCTCTCCTTTTTCTCTCTCCTCCTCTCTCCTCTTTCCTCTTTGTCTTTCTCCCTACCTCTCCACCCTCCCCTCTCTTTTCTCTTCTGTCTCTTCTATCTCTCCTCTCTTTCTCGCTCTCCCCTCTCTCTTTTCTCCTCTATTGTCTCTTCTCTCTCTCTCCCCTCTCCTCTCTCTCTCCTCTCTTCTCTTTTTCTCTCCCCCTCTCTTTTCTCCTCTCTCCTCTCTGTCTCTCTCCCTACCTCTCCACCCTCCCCTCTCTTTTCTCTTCTGTCTCTTCTATCTCCTCTCTCTTTCTCGCTCTCCCCTCCCTCTTTTCTCCTCTATCGTCTCTCCTCTCTCTCTTCTCTCTCTCTTTCTTGCTTTCCCCCCCTCCTCTCTTCTCTCTTATAAAAATGGTGTGTCAATTGCTCTGGGTCTCTCCTTTTGCTTTCTTTGGTGTTTGAATCACAATGAGGAAGATCTGCCCTCACACTGAAAGTCAAAAAGGGGAACAATTTCTGTTTGGTTGTGGTTGCTTCAATCATTCAAGGTGTCCTTAAAGTAAGTTACTAAGACCAGAGGCTGAAAGAGGAAGAGAAGCAGAAGAATGCAGATAATGGGGGGGCGGGGGGAGAGACTTTTGAAGTAGATAAGAGGACCTCTTCCGTCACTGCAGAAAAATTGAGATTCTGCCCTGCTTGAAAACTCTCCGCAGAAGCAGCAGAGATACAACAATCTGTGTGATTTCGCAATGCAACCCTCACTGTTTCCTACACAAGCTCCTATAATTTTCCACGGGAATCATTGGAAACAGAATTCATGATATATTTTTTTTGTCTCCATCCTGTCCCTCCCGGCAATCAATCGCTGGTTGAGTTCCCCTGCTTCAAATCTTTGCTATTTTCAGCCAAAGAGGTTGTTAAAAAATGCTTTTAAAAGCCTCTGACAATCAGGCAACTCAGCTGGGATTGTCAGAGGCTTTTAAAAGCATTTTTTCTACAACCTCTTTGGCCGAAAAAATGCTTTCAAAAGTTTTTTAAAAAGCCTCTGATGATCGCGCAGCTCAGCTGGAATCGTCAGAGGCTTTTAAAAGCATTTTTTCTACAACCTCTTCGGCCAAAGTGGTTGTAGAAAAAAATGTTTTTAAAAGCCTCTGACGATCCCAGCTGAGCTGCACGATCATCAGAGGCTTTTTAAAAAACTTTTGAAAGCATTTTTTCGGCCAAAGAGGTTGTAGAAAAAATGCTTTTAAAAGTAAAAAAAAAAAAAAAGCCTCTGATGATCACGCGGCTCAGCTGGGCATGCGGGGGGAGGCGCAGAGATTTTTGCTACCGGTTCTCCGAACCACCTGCCGCCATCGCTACCGGATTGGGCGATCCAGTCCGAACCAGGAGCATCTCACCCCTGACCAAAAAGGATGATGAAACCTCTACTGGCAAACTAACAACTCCTGTCCCCCATTTAATTCTACTGCTGTCTGTATTTAAAAGACATTTACTTGGAGGCATAACTTTACCAAACAAAAGACAAGCCAAAATCTCCCACTCACTTTTTCCTTATTTTGTCCTATTGGGAGAATTAAAAATACCATTCATGACTAACGGTTCTGCAGCAATTACAGTAACCTCCACAAGTAGTAGATTCACATTGCTTATCTTTTCCAATATATTAGCCTCAAAAGGCATATGCAGCTGGTCCTTGATTTACAACCACAATTGAGCCCCAAATTTCTGTTGCTAAGTGAGACAGTTGTTCAGTGGAGTTTTGCCCCATTTGACGACCTTTCTTGCCGCCGTTCTTAAGTGAATCACAGCAGTTGTTAAGTTAGTCACCAGGTTGTTAAGTTGAATCTAGCTTCCCCATGGACATCGCTGGTCGCAAAAGGGAATCACGTGACCCCGGGACCCTGCGGCAGTCGTAAATATGAGTCAAGTTGCCAAGCATCTAAATTTTGATCATGTCACTATGAGGATGCTGGAACGGTGTGAAAAATAGTCGTAAGCAAGGATGGTATTCACTTACTTTCCCTACTGGTTCGCAATTGTGAGAACACTCGTTTCGCTTGCATACACCTGGTCCACGCATGTGTCAGGCCTCCTGTGCATGTGCTTTGCTGGCATGCATGCCTTCCACGCATGTACCCAGCCTCAAAAACGTGCCTACATAGGGTGGCATAGAGTCAGGGTGGGTGGATGGGCCCACCTGCAATTTCCGCTGCCAGTTCGGGCGAACAGGTTTGGGCGAACCGGTTTGGGAGAACCGGTTCGGGCGAACCGGTTCGGACGAACCAATCCAAACCGGCTGAATACTTCCTCTGGCCCTAAGTCACTTTTTTCAGTGCCGTTGTAACTTTGAACCGTCCCTCAATGTTGTCAGTCCAGGGCTTCCTGTACTTTCTGGAAATATTCATAGCTACGTCCTATTGAGAGTAAGCAAACATTCAGGCCTGCCCTCAATTTCTCATTTCTACTATTTCTATGAAAACCCAGTTTTAAAATCGTAGTTGGTTTTTTTGGTTGTTTTTTTTTTTTTAAAAGAAAGCAAATTTTTTTGGGGGGGAAGAATTTTGCATTTGCCATGCGTCCATCCCACTTCCTGGATTAACTCCAGATGTAGAAAATGTGTGTGTAAGGAAAAAATAATAATAATCCGGCTGTAATGCTATCAGTTGTCATAATACTGGATTGTTTGCTTAATGATGGTTTCCTCCAGCCTTCCCCAGGCCACTGTGGTCTGGCTTTTTCTCTTTTGAGGATATTTCCATCGGAAAGAGATCCTTTCCCCTCACAACCTAAGTCCCACGTCTGACTCTCCCATATGGAATTCAGGGCAACGCTAAGAGTTAAGGCTCCCTGTCTGCGTCTACACAAATGTAAACAATTACAATTACCCAGGAATATTATTGCCTAGAAACACCATACCGCTTTCTATCCTAAATTGCCATGGCCGGCCAGCCCACGCGCCTCCCAATCATGATTTTTGGAACAGGAGGAAAAAAAAAATGGCACGGACAAATGTTTATTGTTGTAGGAGAGCCAGGCAGACCAGGGTGAAGTCAATGTTTTTTGTTTTTTAATTTGATTTATATGCCGCCCTTCTCCGGAGACTCAGGGCGGCTTACAATGCGTTAAGCAATAGCCTTCATACTTTTGTATATTTATACAAAGTCAGCTTATTGCCCCCACAAACTGGGTCCTCATTTTACCTACCTTAGAAAGGATGGAAGGCTGAGTCAACCTTGAGCCTGGTGATATTTGAACTTGCAGTAATTTCAGGCAGCTGATGCAAGTGGATGTTAATTAGTCTGCTGAGCCACCAGAGCTCCTGGCAGTTTTGGGGTCCTGGCAGCTCCTATAGTTGCAAAAGGCCTCTTCGGTGCTTCTAGAGAAGTGCAGAGAAGCTCTCTTGGAAGGAACAAAAAGAAAATCATAGTGGAAACTGTTGTGTAGCTAACCTCCCCTTTGAAGTTTTATCCATCTCTACCAGATGTGTCAACTAGCAAAGCATCCCTGGCCTGTTCTCGAGTTGCCATAGGCCATGGGGGATGGGAAACTGGCAAAACTGCACAGCAGCCAAAAACACGTGCACATTCCATACTTATCTCCCTCAAGGCTGTATCCCAAGGAGACTTACAGCAGTCGAAGGGGAGTGACTTCTACAACCCGCAAAATTGCTCTGGTGTCGAATGTGATTGATGACACACCCTGGGGGGAAGGGGAAAACAGAATCATAGCTGGAGCGTAAATTACGTAGGGTCAGAGCTGGCTTCATCTGGGAACATGCTGACATGAAGCTCCTAATAAATAACTGGATTTCTTTTGAAGCTTGGCTCAAGACTCATGATTTAATTAGGTCATCCATCGAAACCCTGACAAGATACTGTAGATATCTCCAGGATCAAAGATGTTCCAAAGGTTCTTTTTCAAAAGACAACTGGATTTTGTTTTTCCCCCTGAAGATGTTTCACTTCTCATCCAAGAAGCTTCTTCAGTTCTGAAGAAGCTTCTTGAACTGAA
Source organism: Pantherophis vulpinus (assembly GCA_037215915.1). Lineage (NCBI taxonomy): Eukaryota > Metazoa > Chordata > Lepidosauria > Squamata > Colubridae > Pantherophis > Pantherophis vulpinus. Next base: position 134,023,885 of record JAXLNS010000005.1, read on the forward strand.
GAAGCTTCTGGGTTGAGAAGCGAAATGTCCTCAAGAAAAAAATCTAAGAAAGTCCCCTTGCCTTTTGAAAAAGCACTTTTGGGGCAACCATGACCTGGAGGACTGAGAATCTTCCTAGACATTCCTTTGAAATGTTTTGCTTCTCATCCAAGTAGCTTCTTCAGTTCTGAAGAAGAAGAACCGAAGAAGCTTCTGGGATGAGAAGTGAAACGTCTTCAAAGAAAAACCAGAAACTCCAGTTGCCTCTTTAAAAAAGCATCTTTGGGACAGCCATGGCCTGGATAATTGAGAATCTCTATAGACATTTAGGATCTATCTCTTTCTGGTAGAACCCTGTAAGATAAATAGAAGATATTTATAAAGATAAGTATAATGGTGGTATACTGTGAATTTGGGTTTATGCTGCACCAAAACTATCGGTTTTTATTTTGGAAATTATAAACTCTTAGGAGACTTTTGCATGCTATAAAGAGGAACTTAATAATATTCAGCCCAAATGTATCGTGGTTTCCAATTTACTTATTCGTTTACTTGTGCCTTCCAGACAGTTTTCGAATTTGTCGAATCCAAACAAAATCCTGCAGTTTTCTTGGCAAGATTTCAGAAGCGGTCCCGAAGGGACTTCTAGCATCAGGCTAGAAACCAGGAGACTGTGAGTTCTAGTCCTGCCTTAAGCAGAAGGCCAGCTGGTTGACTTTGGGCCAGTCAGCTCTCTCTCAGCCCTAGGAAAGAGGCAATGGCAAGCCACTTCTGAAATATCTATGGCGATTCTCAGTCATCCAGCTCCCGGTTGTCCCAAAGACGCTTTTTTCAAAAGGCAACTGGACTTTCTTAGATTTTTTTTTCTTGAAGACATTTCGCTTCCCATCCCAGAAGCTTCTTCAGTTAAGTTCGGCTGGCTGGCTAGGGAATTCTGGGAGTTGAAGTCCAGCCATCTTAAAAAGTTGCCAAAGTTGAGAAACCCTGATCTAGCTAATTCGGTGGGCGAGCCTCTGCTAATGTGGATTGTCCTCAGATGTCTACAGCACTCAGTTTGAAAGTCTCTGTGGTCAGCAGCCTACAAATACTATAATTTCCGTGTGGGAATATTTCCACAGGCAGTTGTCTTTGGCTTATGAATATGTATGGGCTGTAACATTTGAACTGGCGTTTGCTCAGCAGCAAAACTTGCCGTTAAATACAGCATCAAGTCAAAGCTGTAAGAAATCTCTCCCCCTGGCATGCATAAAGCCAAATTAAACTGTATTTTTTAAAGTTTAGGCAGTTGCTGGTGCACTAATGGCACAAACATGATGGAATTCCATGGTTGCAGGACAGCCACATGAAATGCTCCTCAACATGTTTGACCTACTGGTGGGAAGAACCATGGAAGAAATTTTTCATTAGATATCAGGATTCTTGGAGAGTTAAAATTAGCCACTAAATATCCTGGTCTTTTTAATCTAACCAAAATAAGCAGAAACGTAGGGTAAACAAACAACGGTTTTATTATTGGCATCGTATCGTACTTATGTCAGAAATATAAATCCTTCCATCCTCCACCATTCAGTCAGAACTGAAGAAGCTTCTTGGATGAGAAGCAAAACACCTTCAAGGAAAAACAAAGTCCAGTTGCCTTTTGGAAAAAAAAAAAAAAAAGCATCTTTGAGACAACCATGACTTGGATGACTGAGAATCTCCATAGACATTAAGGTGGGTAGGTTTCCAGACTTGCTGTGCAAAACTTAGTGTGACCACTTGATGGCAGCAAAGAGCAAGAGTTCTCTCAATTTCTTTATTGCCATCTAGTGGTTGCTCAGAGTTTTAAGGGTCAGATCAAGAAATCCCAAGATGAGCAAAGGGCCACTATCAAAATATCCAGAAGTGAGGCTGGATCCTGAAGAACCGTCAAATTAAAAACCATGGTATCCTCCTTGAACAAGCCTAGTCCGTCCTTCCTTCCTTCCTTCCTTCCTTCCTTCCTTCCTTCCTTCCTTCCTTCCTTCCTTCCTTCCTTCCTTCCTTCCTTCCTTCCTTCCTCCCTCCCTCTCTCCCTCCCTCCTCCCTTCCCTTCCCTTTTTTCTCTTCTCTTCTCTTCTCTTCTCTTCTCTTCTCTTCTCTTCTCTTCTCTTCTCTTCTCTTCTCTTCTCTTCTCTTCTCTTCTCTTCTCTTCTCTTCTCTTCTCTTCTCTTCTCTTCTTATCCTCTCATCTTCCCTTCTCTTCTCATCCTCCCATCTTCCCTTCCCTTCCCTTCTCTTCTCTTCTCTTCTTATCCTCTCGTCTTCCCTTCCCTTCCCTTCCCTTCCCTTCCCTTCTCTTCTTTTCATCCCCTCCTCTTCTCTCCTCTTCTCTTCTCTTCTCTTCTCTTCTCTTCTCTTCTCTTCTCTTCTCTTCTCTTCTCTTCTCTTCTCTTCTCTTCTCTTCTCTTCCCTTCCCTTCCCTTCCCTTACCTTACCTTACCTTACCTTACCTTACCTTACCTTACCTTACCTGAATTGTCATCTCTCTGGCTGATGTAGCTAACCATAAGAATTTCCACAAGAAAGATAGACTTACGACTATCTATGGGAGCCAAAAGTTAATTGTTAAGATAAGGACTATCTCAAATGGGCTAATGAATAAAATCTGCAGAAAAAAGAGAAGTACCTTTTGCCACTTCTCTTTTCTTCTCAAATAAGTTCTTCTCAAATAAGTTCAAAATACATATTCTTCTATGGTACCGTATGAAACATAGCATGTTAAAGGATAAAATGATTATCCATATTGGACCTGCCCTGTAAGTTCTTTCATTGCAATTTCTCACAGTGCTAAAAAAAAATCCTTTAAAATAACAAATATATTATAAGATTGCCCACCTACATACAAGCCTGAGAATATGTTATTTCTCAGACTTAGTTAATTTTTTTGAGTCTGGGAACTTTTTCATTCCCTAGGAAGAGAAATCACATAAAACATCCCTGAATTTATGAAAACAAATCTTGATTTTCCTGTACTTCCTCTGTGTCTATATCAACAGCCCAGTTCTACTCAAAGGCAGGACTCAGTGAATCTAATGGAACTTACTCTCAATGGGTAGGATTGCATTCTAAGTGCAATCGTTTTTTTCTTCCTTCACATTTACAAGCCTTTCTTGCTTCTCAGGCTTACACTTGAACATCTGCGGTTCAATTTATTTCAAATTTTGGAACTGTGGAATTAGATAGTCAAGCCCCGAACTTCGTTTGTTCTTTAGCCTTTCTAACTTTCTACAGATATTAGTTACAAGTAGACCTTGACTTACAACAATTCATACCAGGGGTGGGATTCAAATTTTTTTACTACGGGTTCTGTGGGCGTGGCTTGGTGGGTGTGGCGTGGCTTGGTGGGTGTGGCATGGCTTGGTGGGTGTGGCTTGGTGGGCGTGGCTTGTTGGGCGTGGCAGAGGAAGCATACTGTAAAATCTCCATTCCCTCCCAACTCTAGGCGAAGGTTACTGCAAAATCCCCATTTCCTCCCGATCAGCTGGGACTCAGGAGGCAGAGAATAGATGGGGGCAGGGCCAGTCAGAGGTGGTATTTACTGGTTCTCCGAACTATTTAAGATTTCCGCTACCGGTTCTCCAGAACTGGTCAGAACCTGCTGAATACCACCTCTGATTCATACGTGCACACTTCAAATCCAAGAATACACTAAGGCAGAAGCTTGTCTACCCCAAGGATAAAACCCCCAGACACAAACTGAGCAACGTGGTATAGGCAGTACGATGCAGCAAGCCATGTGCAGATCTGAACATTGGAGAAACAAAACAACCACTTCACAAATGTGTGACACAACATAGAACAAACCCATCAGGACTAGATTTGGCAGTCCATCTGCTTTTGAAAGACAAAGCCCACCTTTCTGAAGACAGCAAAGTCCACATTTTGGGCAGAGAGGACCGCTGAAAGGGGTCAAAGAGGCCCTTTGTGTCAAAACTGAACATCCCTCTCTAAATAGAAGGGGAGGGATACAACATCATCTATCTCCAGTCTACAACACAGCTCCTTTCAGCAGTTCCAAGAAGGCTCCACACCCATTTGCACCACTCAGGTGATCCTGAGGACACAGATGAACCTCCCAAGTGGCCTCAATGACTCTCTCAAAGGATGCAAATGACCAGCTGTCTGCAAGGAGTATAAATCCTTCCATTCCACTCCATCTAGTCAGAGCTGAAGAAGCTTCTTGGATGAGAAATGAAATGTCTTCAAAAGAAAAGAGAACTGAAGAAGCTTCTTGGATGAGAGGCGAAATGTCTTCAAAGAAAAACCAGAAAGTCCAGTTGCCTCTTGAAAAAAAGCACCTTTGGGGCAACCATGACTTGGATGGCTGAGAATCTCCATAGCAACAGTGAAATCCAGCTGGATCTATCCAGCTCGTGCGAACCTGTAGCACCGGCAGACATCCCGGTGGGTGGGCAGACTCCGCCCACCCACTGGGACGTCATTATTGTCAGAGTGGCAATCAGCCCCGTTACCTTCCTGGGGTAATTGCCTGAATTAGAGTTAGATCGTGGCATTTTTCCTTGTGTGTACTTTGCAAGAAAATAAACCCGAAGATATATTTTCTAAGAAAAACTCATTTATTTGTTATAAAGAAAATAAAACATCTTACTAATCTAATTAGTTACATCTTGGCAGCTTTCCTAGCCACCTCTCCTGGCCGGAGAACAAAGAAAGTTAGAAGAAAGTGAAGGAATGTGGACATGCGCAGTATCAGTTACTGATAAGAACTTGGCAAGCTACGGAAAGTCTGAAAATCCAAAAATAAGAGCTCATCTGGTAAATACAAAAACGCAGTGACAATTACGTCCCATTTTTGACCCTCTACGCATGCACAGAAGGCTTGCGCGCACTCCCGAACCCGTAGCGAAAGTAAGTGGATTTCACTGCTGCTTCATAGACATGGGATTTATGACAATTTTTCACACTTATGACCATTGCGGCATCCCCATGGTCACGTAATCAAAATTCAGATGTTTGACAACTGGTTCCTTTATGCCTGTGTCCCAGTGTCCCAGTGTCCTGGGACTTTTGTGTCTTTTGTGACATTCCGACTAGCAAAATCAACAAGGAAGCCACAATCGTGTTACTAATTCAACAACCGCAGCGATTTACTTAGCAACCAGGGCAAGACAGGTCATAAGATGGGGGTGAAACTCATTTAAGAAAATTCTCAGTTAGCAACATAAATGCTGGGCTCAATTGTGATTGTAAGGCAAGGTGTTCTGGCCCAAACATGACAAACTCAAAGATTCCTTTATTAAGAGCGCCAGCAGCCCCAGCAAAAAGTTTCTCTCTCACCGCAAGTAACAAGTCTGTCTAGCAGGGCGAAGAATAGTTGTCTTCCACACCTATTCATCTCCGCCCCCTGCCTTTCATCCCCAGAGCTAGGAAGGGGCTTCACTAGCAGCAGTGGCTCTTCCATCCCAAGGACCGGCCCATAGATTTCCACTGCTCTCCTCTCCTCTGCCTTCTGCGCATTTGCATGTCAGGCACTGGACCCAGCTGTTCCTCCTCTTCCTCATCAGCCACCTCCAGACCTGGGAGCTGTTGTCTCTCCCTCTGAGGGCTGATGGATGGCCCAGGCTCTGCCTCTGCCTCTCTCTCTCTGCTAACAAGTCCATCTGTCCAGGAGATGAATAGTTGTCTGTCACATCTATTCATCTGCCCCCTGCCTTTTATCCCCAGAGTTAGGGAGGGACTTCGCTAGCAGCGGTGGCTCTTCCTTCCCAAGGACCGGCCCATAGATTTCCACTGCTCTCCTCTCTTCTGCCTTCTGCGCATTTGCATGTCAGGCACTGGACCCAGCTGTTCCTCCTCTTCCTCATCAGCCACCTCCAGACCTGGGAGCTGTTGTCTCTCCCTCTGAGGGCTGATGGATGGCCCAGGCTCTGCCTCTGCCTCTCTCTCTCTGCTAACAAGTCCATCTGTCCAGGAGATGAATAGTTGTCTGTCACATCTATTCATCTGCCCCCTGCCTTTTATCCCCAGAGTTAGGGAGGGACTTCGCTGGCAGCGGTGGCTCTTCCTTCCCAAGGACCGGCCCATAGATTTCCACTGCTCTCCTCTCCTCTGCCTTCTGCGCATTTGCATGTCAGGCACTGGACCCAGCTGTTCCTCCTCTTCCTCATCAGCCACCTCCAGACCTGGGAGCTGTTGTCTCTCCCTCTGAGGGCTGATGGATGGCCCAGGCTCTGCCTCTGCCTCTCTCTCTCTGCTAACAAGTCCATCTGTCCAGGAGATGAATAGTTGTCTGTCACATCTATTCATCTGCCCCCTGCCTTTTATCCCCAGAGTTAGGGAGGGACTTCGCTAGCAGCGGTGGCTCTTCCTTCCCAAGGACCGGCCCATAGATTTCCACTGCTCTCCTCTCCTCTGCCTTCTGCGCATTTGCATGTCAGGCACCCAGCTGTTCCTCCTCTTCCTCATCAGCCACCTCCAGACCTGAGGGCTGTTGACTCTCCATCTGAGGGCTGACGGATGGCCCAGGCTCTGCCTCTGCCTCTCTCTCTCTGCTACCTCCATTCCTTCCTCCCCCTTGGAGCTCCCAGGTTGCTTTCATGCTGGCCCTGACTCCCACATCGCCTCGTCCTCCTTTGATTCAGCTACTGGTGGGGCCGGGGGCCAACGGGCCACAAAGCAAGAACTATCTTTACTTGATTCTACCATCTTGCTGATTGCAACCATCTTCTGTTTCCTACACATCTCCCTTTTAACTCTTAATTCTATTAGAAGTGGGGAGACTTACGACCGCACGTATAACTTACGACCTCCAAGGCCCCTTCCAACTCTATTATTCTGTTATTCAGTAGCTGTGCTGCCTAGTAAATCCAGGAAGTTAAAGATGTGGATTTTAGGGGCATTCAGATCAGAAAGGTCTGGCGTGGAGAATTGTATTATCCTTGCCAATTGTGATCTGTTCAGTAGATTAAAAAAAACAAAACATCTAGACTTTTTCTCTGCAAGGTTTTTCCAATTTAAATTTGTTTTGATTAAAAAAACCAAACTGTTTTTTCCCCACTCCCTTCCAAATCCAATGAGATGGCAGGAATACCACCACCCAGAAATATATACTGAATTCCTTGATAGAGCTGATAACAATTTGTCCACATTCTCTTTTTTCATTGATTCAGTGTTTAGATTGAAATAGGAGATTTAATACCCCTTGGCTGAACTCTACAGCTCTAGGAAAAAATAAGGGGGGGAAAAAACCAGGAGATTGAATCTTGAATCTACGATAACCATCATTTATTTTTTATTTATTTATTTTATCATATTTGTATACCGCCCTACTCCCGAAGGACTCAGGGCGGTGAACAGCCAAAATAAAATACAAAGACATACAAAAGTTAAAAAACTATTAAAAACAGATTAAATAATTTAGGCTCAAAAAACAAATTAAAACATCCAATTTATCTAAAAAACATTTAAAACCCAATTTAAAAGCCAATTTAAAAGGGAATTTATTTATTTATTTATTTATTTATTCAATTTATATACCGCCCTTCTCCTAGTGGACTCAGGGCGGTGCACAGCCAAAACTAAAATACATAACAATACAAAATTTAAAATTAATTAAAAGAATTATATACTTTGGCCCGAATACCAAACCTGGAATATCATCCAGGTTTCTTTTTCTTCTCAAACAAGAGGTGAAAATTATTCGTTTGGCTCTTTAATTGCAGATGAGTCGTGGATGCTTGTTCTTCTCTTTTGTACTCGTCCTATTTATCAAGATTTGCATTATTAGAGTGCAAATCTTGATGCATAAACCACGGTGATAAATAAGGTTTCTCTACTATTAGAGAAACTTTGCAGTAAGTTTGAGGGCTGGCAAAGCTCTCTCTCTTTTTCTCTCTGTCTCTCTGAATCCCAAACCCACATCCTTTGCTTTCACGTAAAGTTTTCAACCCTGCAGAATGATGTCAAAGAAAGCAAATTCTTCGAGGCCTCCGAGTGACAGAAAAAAAACAACAAATCTATTTGAAAAGGCTCTTTGCTTTTCTTTCTTTCTTTCTTTCTTTCTTCTTTTTTTGCAGGATGATGTTATGAATCCTTCGTGAGCGTATCAGGAGGGGGTGAAATATCCTCTTTAAATGTGTCACATGCCGCATTTTGCTCCTCGGTTTGTTTTCTTCCGAGTTATTTTGCTCTGGTTCTTGCTGGGACAGCAAGGGATTATTTGACCACTTCCCTTTAGCAATTAAGGAATAAAACCACTTGCTTACGCAGGAGGAGACCATCGTACCTCACCCCAGAACGGGGCAGGAAAGCCAAGCCGAGTGTTATTCCCAGGCCGATCACGTGACGGACTTAAGAAAGATGACACAGGTCACAGAATGTGAGTGTCGGCTTGCAACGGCTTCAGAATGCAAGATTTGCACCGTATTGACCCGGGCACGAGTCATTTAAGAACCTTTTTCCTCTACCTGCCCTAACCGAAAGCCCTATCAATTTGGGAGCCAATCAGCAACAGGGAGCCACAGCAGAGGGATGAAAGATGAAAGAGCCACATGCGGCTCCAGAGCTGCAGGTTGCTGACCCCTGGACCAAAATAACAGAGTGGGAAGGATAGGATAGGATACGATAGGATATTTTTTTTTTTTAATTTTAATTTGATTTATATGCCGCCCTTCTCCGGAGACTCAGGGCGGCTTACAATGCGTTAAGCAATTTTATTTCTATACTGCCCCTCTCCCGAAGGACTCGGGGCGGTGTACAGCCAGGTAAAAACACAATACAAATATCACAATTTAAATTTAAAAATTATTAAAAGTATTACATTCAAGGCCAATTAGCTAACCCCCCCCCCCCCCAAATTTAAGAATTCCGAATTTAAAACTCAATTATGAAGCTAGCTCTGCCTGTCGGAAGAGCAGGGTCTTAAGAGCACAGCGGAAAACTCGGAGGTCAGAGATCTTGCGTATGTAAGTAAGTAAGTAAGCTTTTATTGCGGTCATAGACCAAATTAAAATATACATAGAAAGGGAGTATATTTTACAAATATCAATAGATCATGTGACAGTACACGTATGCGTATGTCCGGGGGCAGTTCATTCCAAAGGGCAGGTGCCCCCACAGAGAAGGCTCTCCCCCTGGGTGTCGCCAGCCGATATAATTTGGCTGACAGCACCCTGAGGAGTCCCTCTCTGTGGGAGCGAACTGGTCGGTGGGAGGCTATCGGTGGCAGAAGACGGTCTCGTAGGTACCCAGGTCCTGAGCCATGGAGCGCTTTAAAGGTGGTAACCAGCACCTTGAATCGCACCCGGAAGACCACTGGGAGCCAGTGCAGCTCGCGCAGGAGAGGTATTACATGGGCGCAACGGGTTGCACCCATAATTACCCGCGCGGCCGCATTCTGGACCAGTTGGAGGTCTTCTAGTCCAACCCCTTGCTCAAGCAGGAGAACCTATGGCATTCGTGCCACTCTCTTTTTGAAAACTTCCACCCACAACTTCTGGAGGCAAGCTATTCCATTGGTTCCACTGACCACGGGAATGCTACTATGGTTGTTAGTGTAAGTGCCAGTTATCAGTGTCGTTGTAACTTTGCACAGACACTAAACAAATGGTTGTATGTTGTGGTGGACTATCCGTATTTCTGTGATGTCCTTTGGGTGCTTTTTCAAGCCCTTCTAGATGAGTCCTATTATTCAATGGAAGACTTCTTCCAGAAATTAGAGGCAAGATGATACTAAGAGGTCTTCTTTCAAACCAGAATATGGATTATCAAGTTCTCTGGTTTTAAAATGTTGGATTTGAGGGTCATGATAAGGATGTGTTGTGTAAGAGGGGAAGGAGCAACTCTTGAGCTCCGTTGACAGGAATTCTCAAACTTTTTTTGTCTAAAGTTCTATGGAGATTCTCCGTCCTCCAGGTCATGGTTGTCCCCAAAGTACTTTTTTCAAGAGGCAACTGGACTTTCTGGTTTTTCTTTGAAGACGTTTCGCCTCTCATCCAAGAAGCTTCTTCAGTTCTCTTTTCTTTTGAAGACATTTTGCTTCTCATCCAAGAAGCATCTACAGCTTTGATAGGTTCAGTGAACACTTCCAATTCCTGTGTTTTGATCTTGACCCAAGTAATCGTCCACCTTCAGAGCTGAAGAAGCTTCTTGGATGAGAAGCGAAATGTCTTCAAAGAAAAACCAGAAAGTCCAGTTGCCTCTTGAGAAAAAAAAAAAAAAAGGCCCTTTGGGACATTCTTTGCCTACATTAGAGAGTTATCTTTCCAAATTCTCTGTCTCAGAAGAGAAGGAAAGATCAGGAACTCATAAGAATCTGCTCTTAAGATTCTTCTATTCCAGCAAGCCGGCCTGGCCTAATTTTCTCCCCTGTTTTAAAATTCTTTTACATCGAAATTTTAATTTGTTTTAAATTATTGGGATTTTTTAATTGTCTTGGGCTAAATTATTTAATCTAGTTTTAATTATATCTTTTAACTTTTGTATTTATGTATTTTATTTTGTGCCTGTTCACCGCCCTGAGTCCTTCGGGAGTAGGGCGGTATATAAATCTAATAAAAGAAAAGAAAAGAAAAAGAAAAAGAAAGAACTCATAATGAAGTTATGTTAAGGATGGAAGGGAGGGAGGCTCGGCGTGAAGTCAGAAGGAAACTTGAAGCTTTACTGCATCCTGGAGACATTTGATAGTATGTTCCATGTGGTTTATTTATCTTGGTCTTCCTCCGTGTTGAAAGAGTGACCCGCACAGACATTAAAAAAAAGGACATCTCCTCGCTCCAGTGTCTGACCGTGGCTTGTGGCTCCATCGCCTGTGGCATTTTCCCAGTCTGCAGGATGCTGTCAGATGTCACGGTGGGATACTGAGATTTAAAAATAGGGCTTATTTAAGCGAGGTCCCTCCGTGGACAGCCTAACAACCGAAGAGTTGCATTTCTGCAAAATGCAAAGAGGGAGTTGATCCCGAAGTGAAGGATGGGTCCCCTATCTGGCAGGAGTTGGTGAAGTGAATACTTTGGCGTTGTGTGAATTTGGCAAAACCGTACATTTCCTCTCTCTCTCTCTCTCTCTCTCTCCCGGCCTCGAGACTGTGGTAAATCATGTGGAGACAAACTAGCCAACCGTGTTTTCTTAAGCTATTGACTAATCCCTGAGTTTGTGTTCAAGACAACTGTGGTGAGGTGGTTCGTGAACTTCACAACCCCTTGTCACATCCTATCGCTCCCGGCACGGAGTGGCCTGCCAAATCATTCAGTTACCAATGCGCTTTGGCTGAAGAGCAAACCTCAAAATGGACCTCCTTTTTCCACCCCATAGGCCAGTTTTTTTGGGGAGTGTGTGTGTGTGTGAGAGAGAGTGAGACAGAGGCAGAGATGGAGAGAGAGACAGAGAGACAGAGAGACAGAGACAGGCAGAGAGAGACAGAGACACAGAGAGACAGAGACACAGAGAGAGACAGAGAGAGAGACAGAGAAAGAGACAGAGATGGAGAGAGAGATGGAGAGAGAGACAGAGAGAGAGACAGAGAGAGAGACACAGAGAGACAGAGAGAGACAGAGAGACAGAGAAAGAGACAGAGACAGAGATGGAGAGAGAGATGGAGAGAGAGACAGAGAGACAGAGAGAGACAGACAGACAGAGAGACTGAGAGAGAGACTGAGAGAGAGACAGAGAGAGACAGAGAGAGAGACAGAGAGACAGAGAGAGAGACAGACAAAGAGATGGAGAGACAGAGAGAGAGACGGAGAGAGAGAGACAGACAGAGAGAGAGACAGAGACAGACAGAGAGTCGGAGAGAGAGACGGGAGAGAGACAGACAAAGAGACGGAGAGACAGAGACAGAGACAGACAGAGAGAGAGAGAGGAGAAACAAAACTATAGATTTGGGTGGATTTTTGCTGCTGGAATTGGAAATGAGAAGGTCTCGTATCTCTGCAGTGGAAAAAGAGATGCATTCTGAGGTTTGCTCTTCAGCAAATGCTCATTTGTAACTGGGTGATGTTTATTTCTGGCATTGTTAGCTTATGTGTGTGTGTGTGTATGTGTGTACTCATCTTACCAGACTTGGATGTGGCTCTCTTTTATCTAGTAGTTGTCAAGGATCTCAAGGAGAAAAGATGGCTCTGTTGAATGTCTCTGGAGAGTCTCCGTCCTCCAGGTCATGGTTGTCCCAAATGTGTTTTTTTCAAGAGGCAACTGGACTTTCTGGTTGTTCTTTGAAGACATTTTGCTTCTCCTCCAAGAAGCTTCTTCAGCTCTGACTGGATGGTGGGGAAGGGAAGAAAAAGCTTCTTGAATGAAGAAGCGAAACATCTTCAAAGAAAAAAAAGAAAGAAAGTCCAGTTGCCTCTTGAAAAAGGACCTTTGGGACAACTCTGTTGCTTAATTGCAGATGGTTGAACCCAGCACTGAGTTTCTGTGTAGTAACCTCACCCTAAGCCAAGATGTGAACTTTCGGCAAGCATACTTAGGATCAAATTAGATCTCAGTACTGGACTTTGAGCAGTGATGAAATCCAAATTTTTTTTACTACCAGTTCTGTGGGTGTGGCTTGGTGGGCGTGGCTTGGTGGACGTGGTAGGGGAAGGATACTGCAAAATCCCCATTCCCACTCCACTCTGGGACCAGCCAGAGGTGGTATTTGCTGGATCTACAAACTACTCAAGATTTTCTTTACCGATTCTCTGAACTGCTCAAAATTTCCGCTACCGGTTCTCCAGAACCTGTCAGAACCTGCTGGATTTCACCCCTGACTTTGAGGAAGAAGATCTGGGTTTGATCTTACTCAGACAAGAATGAAGGTGAATATAGGTGTCCCAGGATAATGTTACAGGATTCAATCTGGATCGGTCATCGGGACCAGAGTTTAGTCTTCCGAGTTTTCGGACTTGTGCTGCAGCCCATCCTCAAGGAATTTCTCGCTCACCAGAATGGGATATTCTATGCAATGAATGGTATTTATGTGGTGCCTGGTTGTGTGTGGTTTCTTTAGTTGTTGATTGGGGTGTTGCTGGCTGGCTATTGGCTGTTGTGCTGCCAAGTCTTTGGCTCCGAAGTATCTGATAAGCTGGTGGTAAATCAGCACTCCTGTTGACTGATGAGGGAATTGTTTCCCAGGCTTCAATTAGTTCCCTGGCTGTTTTTGTCCCTGCTCAGCCAACAATCTTAATAGCTGCTAATTGAATGTATGTCCTTGTTTATTGCAAAGTGAAGCTGCCAATGAGTTAGGGTCTCCTCATCTGATCACCCACTTGCATTCTTGCAGTCTGGTGGTTAGCTTCCTCCTCGTCTGTCTTACATAATCACAGGGGCAATCCATGCAGGGGATCCGGTAGATAAGGGGTCTCCAACCTTGGCAACTTTAAGACTTGTGGACTTCAACTCCCAGAATTCCTCAGCCAGCTTTGCTTTGCTGGCTGAGGAATTCTGGGAGTTGAAGTCCACAAGTCTTAAAGTTATCAAGGTTGGAGACTCCTGCAATAGATTACATTGGCAGTATCTCCCACCTCCAAGCGGTTTTTGCAATGCATGATTTATCCTCGTACGATAACCTCTGGGCGCTGTGCGAAGCCCGCTTGCTGATCTCGGAAACAGCGTTCTACCACTTCCGAAATGTTTTTGAGGTACGGCAAGCTTTGCAGTAAGGAAAGAGACGTTTCAGTGCCGCCTCTGAAGTATGTCCAGTTGAGTCCCGTGTCATATCTTTAAGGACCCCAGTCTTTAAAGAAGGCATTGATAAACATTGTCATGATGACCAGATGACTTCCTTTGTCCGTGATTCAATTTGTGTTTGTGCACAATTTTTAATTTTTTTTTTTAAAAAAAACAAATTACTGCAGACAGATCGTCTTTTGAAAAATGATACCGATTTAAAAATCTATTTAGCTTGGCATGAATCATCGGATAAGGAGATGAAAACATCACATCCAGTCAAGTTCTGTCCAGACTTTGACTGACAACGTTGGCTTTCCTCCATTCCTGTTACGTTTGTCACAGGTAGTTTCCTAACGTTCGACCGACCAACTTCATATCTCAATGTTTTCTACAACCCAAACACATCTTTATGAGTCAGTCCCACATCTTCGTGTTGTTTGGCTGACCCAGTTCCTTTTAATTTTCATTCCAGTAGGGTTGATCATAATAGCAGAGGGTGGCGAAACGCGACACCGTTACTCTTCATCCCAAATAGTAGATAAAGCAAGATTTATAGTTGTCTAAGGAGCATCAACATCTCAGGAGAAGAAGCCATGGAGGAAAACCAATCAAGGAGAGAAGCAACCTAGATGCACACACTTTTTTGGTCCTCGGAGAATTTATTTCTATTTTTCTAAACTGCTCGTCTCTCTCAGGGTATATAGGATGTTCAATCAATCAATCAATCAATCAATCAGAATAGAGCTGGAAGGGAGCTTGGAGCTTGGAGTCCCGCTTGGACTACTGCAATGCTCTCTACATGGGGCTCCCCTTGAGGAGCACCCGGAGGCTCCAGCTGGTCCAGAATGCGGCCGCGCGGGTGGTTATGGGAGCGACGTGGTGCTCCCATGTGACCCTCCTCCTGCGCGAGCTGCACTGGCTCCCGGTGGTCTTCCGGGTGCGCTTCAAGGTTTTGGTTACCACCTTTAGAGCGCTCCATGGCATTGGACCGGGGTATCTACGAGACCGCCTTCTGCTACCAATAGCCTCTCACCGACCAGTACGCTCCCATAGAGAGGGGCTCCTCAGGGTGCCGTCGGCCAAACAGTGTCGACTGGCGGCCCCCAGGGGGAGAGCCTTCTCTGTGGGGGCACCTACGATCTGGAACGAGCTCCCCCCAGAGATACGGAAGATCCCGGACCTGCGCATGTTTCGCCGTGCTCTCAAAACTTTTCTATTTCAGCAAGCTGGCCTGGCCTAACTCCCATCTTTTAAATTTTTTAAATTTTTAATTTGTGATTTTATAAATTGGGTGTTTTAATCTGTGTTTCGGCCGAAATATTTAATAATTTTAAGGGATTTTTTAAATATTTGTATTATCTGTATTTTATCTTGGCTGTTCACCGCCCTGAGTCCTTCGGGAGTAGGGCGGTATAGAAATTTGATTAATAAATAAATAAATAAATTCTAGTCCAGCCCTCTGCTCAACCAGGAGGCCTATGCCATTCCAGGCAAACGGTTATCCAATCTCTTTAGAATAAAATAGAGCTGGAAGGGATCTAGTCCAGCCCCCTGCTCAAGCGGGAGACCTTTGACCATTTCAGACAAGCGGCTGTCCAGTCTCTTCTTAAAATCCTCCAGTGATGGAGCACCCAAAACTTTTGGAGGCAACTTCTGTTCCACTGGTTAATTGTCCTCAGGGTTAGGAAGTTTCTTCTGAATTCCGGGTAGCTTGACTCCCTCTTCTTTGGGACAGCCCCTGAGATATTGGAACCCTGCTATCATGTCTCCCCTAGTCCTTCTTTTCATTAAACTAGCCATGCCCAGATCCTGCAACCGTTCTTCATCTGTTTTAGCCTCCAGTCCCCTAATCCTCTTTGTTGCTCTTCTCTGCAACTCTTTCTAGAGTCTCCATTCCACACTGCAATCACTTTTTTTTTTTTTTTTGCAAAATAAAAAGCCACTAAAGAAAAAAAAAAAAAAACAAATCAGGAGTTTCTTGAAAACAGCCAGATGTTCATCCTTTTTGCTAGGCAAGGAAAGACTCTTCCAGGTTGGGTTACAAGCCAGTAACCACAAAGGAAACCTCAAAAAAGCGCAATCCTTTTTACAAGGGGAAACGACTAGCTATGATGTGTAGGAAAGGATCCCTCTTCCCCACAGGGCATTCAGTACAACCACCGATGACAGCAGCAAACTTCAGGTTGTGTAAACTCACAGTGTGTTCTACACTTGCCTACTGTTTTTGACTTCTTATGTGTTTCGCAAAAAACAAAGCTAAGGGAACTCTATGTCCCTTCTCTGTTAGATGAATGGAAACGCTTCAGCAAAATATAGAATAACAGTGTTGGAAGGGACCTTGGAGGTCTTCTAGTCCAACCCACTGCCTAGGCAGGAAACCCTACTCCACTTCAGACAAATGCTTATCCAACATCTTCTTAAAAACTTCCAGTGCTGGAGCATTCACAACTTCTGCAGGCAAGTTGTTCCACTGATTAAGATTAAATATGGGTGATTAAAATCACCCAAATCAGGAAGGAATATTATTTTCCAATGTATCTGGCTAGCCTGTTCTCCAAAGCACCAGACAGCCGGAGAAGAAACGATGGATGGAAACTAATCAAGGAGAGAAGCAACTTAGAACTAAGGAGAAATTTCCTGACAGTTAGAACAAGTCATCAGTGGAACGACTGGCCTCCAGAAGTTGTGGGTGCTTCAACACTGGAAGTTTTAAAGAAGAAACTGGACCACCACTTGTCTGAAATGGTAGAAGGTCTCCTGCTTAAGCAGGGGGTTGGACTAGAAGACCTCCACAGTCCCCTCCAATTCTGTTCTGTTCTGTTCTTCAAAGCAGCCGAAGGCAAGACAAGAAAAATGGTAGAGGGTCTCCTGCTTGGGCAGGGGGTTGGACCAGTGATGAGTTTCAAATTTTTTTACTACCGGTTCTGTGGGTGTGGTTTGGTGGGTGTGGCATAGCTTGGAAGGCGTGGCTTGGGAGCGGCAGGGGAAGGACACTGTAAAATCTGCATTCCCTCCCCAATCCAGGAGAAGGATCTCCATTTCCTCCCGATCAGCTGGGACTCGGGAGGCAGAGAATAGATGGGGGCGGGGCCAGTCAGAGGTGTTACTTGCCGGTTCTCCGAACTACTCAAAATTTCTGCTACCGGTTCTCCAGAACTGATCAGAACCTGCTGAAACCCACCTCTGGGTTGGACTAGAAGACCTCTAAGGATCCCTTCCAACTCTGTTATTCTGTTCTGTTATTTTGTTATTGTGCCATCAGTACAGTGGTGAGTTGCTCCGGGTTCACCCCAGTTCGGTCGAATCGGTAGTGGCGGAGGCGGGAGGCTCCGCCCACCCACCATCAAAAACGCTCTGCGCATGTGATGCGAGTGTGCGCGCCCGCGTGCTCCCGATAGCGAACTGTTGCGCCGGGATTTGATTCTCACTACTGCATCGGTAGTATAGGGAGAGGAAGAAACCCGTTGCACTACAACGGTGCTTATTTAAAACGTCAGTTTTTGCAAATCTGTAATGGGCCCCTTGGCAGCTCATTTCTTTGCGTGTTTATATATCGGGCACCTGTATGTCACTCAGGATTAGAGGTTGAAACCCTGTATATCAATAAGTAGTTTAATCAATGCAGCTACAAAGGGGAATGCCCAAAAGATGTGGAATAGCGTAACTTTAAATTCATGGAACCAGGCATTTCCCACATAAGGCTAACAGCGTTCATTAAACTCCGCCAAGGAGCCCCATAAACCTGAAAAATTAGCTTGGTTTTAAGATCATAACAAATCTCGTAAATGTTTTATTATTATTTTTTTTAAAAAGAACTGACACCACGAACGTTGCCCTGTTGGAAACGCCAATGCCCTCTATTTCAACATTCTATTTATTGTCCGTATTTCTTCTAGTACGTTTTAAAATTGCCAATAAAAGTAAAAGGTTGGTTTTTGCCTAAAAATAATAATAATAAAACTTTTATTCCAAGCCATGAGAGTTTCCAAGGCAGGGGAATGTCTATTGAAAAAAAAACAACAACCCCATAGCAAATGCTTTTAGGCTGAAGGTAGCAGCATTCAATTATTTTTGACAGAATAAATGCTTTTGCAACAATGTGAAATTTCTGTTTTTCGGGCTATCTGGTTTTTTTTTTCCCTCTGAAAGTCACTTAGATCTATTTCGCTTTGAAATTCCATATAGTTTTATGTTTCTGTAAGCTTCAGGTTTTACAGTGTCTCTTATTTCTTCTCAACCCTCTTGAGGGTGATTTTCACTTACGTTCAGCATACCGAAACAGATTTGCAAAAATCAATTTGTTGCATCTTGCACATTTCTGCTGCGATTCTGAGTTCCTCTTTTGTGAATTTTTTTTTTTTATTCTAAAAATGTAATTCATTTACTAACCCTTCTATCCTGCCAGGCTCCAGGGACTCCTTGGATGTAACATCCAATTTTTAAAAAAATCAAATTGCAAACTTCATTATCATCATCAGTGGCAAAAATTGATGGGGAGATACTACTACTGCTCTTAATCTCCAAATGTTTTTGTTGGAAGTCACTGTTGGAACGTATTTCTATGCAACAACTACAGTTGTATTCAAGCCAGCAGATGGCAGTATTTACAAGTTTGGATCTATGGTATGTACTCTATGCTCTTGTGGTCTAAGTAGAGTTTCCTGTTTCCTGTTGCAGTATAAAAACAGTTGAGCAGTAAAGCACATGGTGACTGTGCTTTTTGTTTGCTTTGTGTGGTGCTTTATGCAAACAGAATTTCTAACAGTTTTAAAAGACCTGGTCTTTGCTGCGGTGAAAAAAGAGAGGATGGATTTTAGGAGACTATATATTACACAGAGATAGGGTAGCTGTTGGAAAAGGCCCACAGGTAGGCCTCGATTTACAACAGTTCATTTAGTGACCGTTCAAAGTTACAACAGCACTGAAAAAAGTGACTTATGACCATTTTTTACACGACTATTGCAGCATACCCATGGTCACATGATCAAGATTCAGATGCTTGGCAACTGGTTCATATTTATGACAGTTGCAGTTTCCCAGGGTCAGATGATCTCCTTTTGTGAACTTCTGACAAGCAAAGTCAACGGGGAAGCCAGATTCACTTAACAACCATGTTATTAACTTAACAAGTTAATAACTGGTTAATAAGTTAGCTGGTCTGGCCTAACCTCCTTTTTTAATTGTTTTTAAATTGGTTTTATAATTGGGGTGTTTTAAATCTGGCCAATGTATTTAATGTATTTTAAATGGTTTTTAACGTTTGTATTATGTATATTTTACTTTCTGGCTATTCACCACCCTGAGTCCTTCGGGAGTAGGGCGGTATATAAATTTAATTATAAATAAATAAATAAATAAACAACGGTAGTGATTCACTTAACAAATGTGGCAAGAAAAGTGGTAAAATGGGGCAAAACGCACTTCACAAATGTCTCACTTAGCAACAGAAATTTTGGCCTCGAATGTAGTCATACAGTCCTGTAATCATATTCGTGGTGTGGTTAAATCTCTCTTTTTCTCCCTCCCTCTCCCTCTCCCTCTCCCTCCCCCTCCCTCCCCCTCTCTCTCCCTCCCTC
>JAXLNS010000005.1:134043268-134103268 GCA_037215915.1 Pantherophis vulpinus
CCAGGGCCGCCAGGGCATCTGCAGCCTGGCTCTCTTCCTCTACTTCAAGGCGCAGGTCAGGATGGAGCCTTCGCAAAGGCTGGGATCTTGGGGGGGGGGGGCGGGGGGTCTCTCCATCCCAAGTCGATCTCTCCGGGCGGATCTCCCACCGCCCCCAGATCGGTTGAAATCGTCCCTCGCCTTGCAAACTTCGCCTCTCCTTTTCCAAAGCGCTTTTCTTGGCTGGTGGATTTCGCCTCTGTTGCGCAAAGTTCTTCTCCCTTTCCTTGCGGATTTTCGCCTCTGTTTCCCCCCCCCCCGAAGTTATTTCCTTGCGGATTTCACATCGATTAGAATAGAATTAACAGGGTTGGAAGGGACCTTGGAGGTCTTCTAGTCCAACCCCCCTCCATGCTCAGGCGGGAAGCCTTATCTCCAGTGATGGGATTCAAGGAATTTAACCACCGGTTCTCTTCCTGATGATTCTTCCAACAACCAGTTTGCCCAACTGCTCAGAAAGTTAATAACCGGTTCTCCTGAAGCGGTGCGAACTGGCTGAATCCCCACCGCTGCTTATCTCCCGTTTCAGACAAATGGTTGTCCGATCTCTTCTTAAAAACTTGGAAAAAAGGGTTGGAAAATTCACAACTTTTTCCACGGGTTGTTTTAACTGTCAGGAAATTTCTTCTTAGTTCCAGGTTGCTTCTTTCCTCGATTAGTTTCGCAAAGTTTCCTTGAAGATTTCGCCTCTTTCGCAAAGATCCTCTTCTTTGCTTGCAGATTCTGTTTGGCAAAGTTCTGTCTTCTTTGTTTTGCAAATTTTTGCGTCTGCTGGGGCCAGGTTGGTGTTCCCAGGTTGAGCCAGATGGTTATTGTTTCCCGAATCCTTCAGGATTCCCCCACTTGGTTCCAACTGCTGAACCAGGGCAAGATTCCTTAGGGATGCAAAGCCCCGGGAATGATTGGAGGGGGGATGCAAGGATGTGGGGTGGGTGCATGTTAGAGACCAGCCAGGGACCAATGAACCAAAGAGTCTTGGTGGCGCAGCAGACTAAAGCGCTGTTAAGTAGCACCAGCTGCCTGCAATTACTGCAATTACTGCAAGTTCAAATCTCACCAGGCTCAAGGTTGACTCAGCCTTCCATCCTTTCAAGGTAGGTAAAATGAGGACCCGGATTGTGGGGGCAATAAGCTGACTTTGTATAAAAAAAGAACACCATTTAGGGGCCCCCGAAAGCCCTATTAAGCAGGTATATACAAAAGTATGAAGGCTATTGCTTAACGCATTGTAAGCCGCCCTGAGTCTCTGGAGAAGGGCGGCATATAAATCGAACCAATAAATAAACAAATAAACTGAAGGAGAGTTACTACTAGTTGGCAGAGTTGGTGTGGCATGCAGGCTTCACCTTGTCTGCTTTCTTTCGGATGCCAACAGGATCTCGAGGGGCGCCCACCCCCGCAGAAAGTGTCAGAGGCAGCTAAGTTTAGTAAACGGGGCATCCTCCCCACTCCCCCGAGTTAGGAAGATATTAGAAAGGAAAAAAAAAAGTTGAAGTTCAGATTGGGTGAAATTGTGGGCCTGGGTGAAATGAAATGGACACTCTGGTTTAAGTTGTTGAGGTGTGCCTGTGACCGCTGGACGATGGGACTGGGGATTTGTGTGTGTGTGTGATCTTGGGTAGCCGAGTATTGATATTGACAGGATGCATCCAGTCGGAAGGGGTGAATATTTGCTATTCGGTTTGAAATCAAAGTGAAAGTGAGCATATTTTCACCCTCGCTCCCTCTCTCTCTCCCTCCCTCCTCCTCCCCCCTCTCCCTCTCCCTCCCTCTCCCCTCCCTGTCCCTCCATCCCTCTTTCTCCCTCACCCTCCCTCTCCACCCCTCTCTCGGTCCGTCCCTCTCTCCCTCTCCCTCTCTCTCTCCCTCCCTCTCCTCCCACCCTCTCCTCCCTCTCCTCCCTCCCTCCCTCCCTCCTCTCCCCCCTCTCTCTCTTCCCCTCCTCCCCTTCCCCTCTTCCTGTCCCTCCCTCCCTCTTTCTCCCTCACCCTCCCTCTCCATCCCTCCCTCTCCCCCTTTCCCTTCTTCCTTCTCCTTCCCTCTCCCCTCCCTCTCCTTCTTCCTCTCCCCCTCTCCCCCTTGCTCCCTCTTCCTTTATCCTTCCCTCCCTCCCTCTCCCTCAATCTCATTCACGTTCTCTCCTCTCTCTCTCTTTAAGGCAGATCAGTTTTAGATCTCGATTAGAAGAGTTTAGCCTTCTTTGGCTTCCCAATGCAACCAGAAGGAACGGATTTTAAGGCAGAAGAAGAGAGTTGGGTAACCAAATGGGTGTTTAGGGAGGCAAAAAAAGCTGGTTTGGAAACCATGCATGTCCAGCTCCAGCAAGGCCGTGGGTGTTCTGAAAAGCAAAGCCACATCTCCCTGGGATTTTAAAGAGGGGGGAGGGAGAGTCATTCTCCCCACCCCAGACAAGAGCCCCATTCTGCTCAGGGCTGCCAAGCCAACTATTGTCATCGCTAACTCCCAACAAGCTTGTCCAGTGTGGTTAAGCTACCTGATAGTTAGTTCCTCACACGCTGTTCCCCAAGTGGACCAAAAGCCCATTTCTCCGGCTTCCTACGTTCATGGCTGCATAAAGACGTTTGCAGCCTGGTCACCCCACCCCCCAGCTCTGAGAAATGGACACATTTATCCCTGGGTCCACATTGGAGTTTATTTACTGAAGGACAGAAGATGAGAGAGAGAGAGAGGGGAGGGAGAGAAAGAGGAGAAAGAGGGAGGGAAGAAGGGAGAGAGAGAGAAAGAGGGATGAGAGAGAGAGAGAAAGAAAGAGGGAGAGAGACAGAGAGGGAAGGAGGGGAGAGAGAGAGAAAGAGGGAGAGAGAGAGAGAGGGAAGGAGGGGAAAGAGAAAAAGAGGGAAGGAGAGAGAAAAAGATGGAGGGAAGGAGGGGAGAGAGAGAGAAGGAGGGAGAGAAAGAGAGAAGGAGGGAGAGAAAGAGGGAGAAAGAGGGAGGGAAGGAGGGAGAGGAGGGAAGAGAGGGAGAGAGAGGGAGGGAAGGAGGGAGAGAGAGGGAGAGAGAGAGAGAAAGAGGGAGAGAGAGAGGGGGAAGGAGGGAGGGAGAGAGAGAAAAAGGGAGAGAGAGAAAGATGGAGGGAAGGAGGGAGAGAGAGAAGGAGGGAGAGAGAGAAAGAGGGAGGGAGAGAAGGAGGGAGAGAGAAAAGGAGAAAGAGAGAGAGAGAAAGAGGGAGGGAAGGAGGGAGGGAGAGAGAAAGGGAGAAAGAGAGAGAGACCCTCACTTGGGGGACATTTGTCTAACTTGTTAGGTCTGGCGTCTCTTCAAAGTTTTTTTTTTCTTTCTTCCCCCTAAATTTGGCAAAAGGATAAATAACATTTCTTTTCTCTGTCGGGGGATTCAAAAAATGCCTTCCTCTCTCATTTTGGGAAAAGCAGGCCCCCATCCTAGCAAAGGAAGAGCCGTTTATTGTGGGCAGTGCAACAGACAAGATACGCTGGGTAGGAATTGCTGGGGGGGGAGGAGAGAACTGGTGGGGTGGAGAGGGAGGAACCTCCATTGCAGTTTAAGATTTGGGGTTGCGAAAAGGCCTTGCCTTTTGTTTTTTTCTTGGAAATTACCCGGTTGCATTGGTTGAGATGGCTTTCGGGCCTTTCAAAACTAAAAAAAACACTCCGAACCTTAAAAGGAAGTTGAAAGTTAATGTTTGCTGATTTCCCCCCCCCCCCCCCAGCAGAAAGCTGTTCTGAGATTAGTTTCTCTTTTTCAGATAGTTTTTGAGAAAGGAAAATGAAAAGTTTCTTGGCTGGGCAAGCGTTTGTGTGTTGCTGGCATGCCTGTGTGAATCTGGCAAATGAAATGACAACCGGTTTGTCTGAGTTGTCTAGGGTCTCCTGCTTAAACAGGGGTCAGACTAGAAGACCTCCAAGGTCCCTTCCGCTCTGTTATTCTGTAATTCTGAGATTCCGCTAAACAAATAATTCCCTCAACACTGTCAAACTGTTCACTAAGTCTGCATTACTATTAATCTTCTCATCGTTCCCACCACCCATCTCCTCCCACTTATGACTGCATGACTGTAACTTTGTTGCTTGTATCAATGGTACCCTATGACTATCATTAAGTGTTGTACCTTATGATTCTTGACGAACGTATCTTGTCCTTTATGTATACTGAGAGTGTATGCACCGGAGACAAATTCCTTGTGTGTCCAATCACACTTGGCCAATAAAGATTCTATCGTATTTTCTGAGATTCTGTAATTGTGTAAGGGTCTCCTGTTTGAGCAGGGGGTTGACTAGAAGACCTCCAAGGTCCCTTCCAGCACTGATTCTTTCATTCAGTTACTCTGTTTAGGATTTTTCCCTCCCGGCATGATAAAGTCTGCTGAGCCTGGTGGCGCAGCAGACTAATAGCCTGTTATTAACATTCAGCTGCCTGCAATTACTGCAAGTTCGAATCTTGCCAGGCTCAAGGTTGACTCAGCCTTCCATCCTTTCTAAGGTAGGTAAATTGAGGACCCAGTTTGTGGGGGCAATAAGCTGACTTTGTATAAATATACAAAAGTATGAAGGCTATTGCTTAACGCATTGTAAGCCGCCCTGAGTCTCTGGAGAAGGGCGGCATATAAATCAAATTAAAATAAATAAAAATAAATAAATAAAATAGCACCACCGAAGCATGCAAAGATTCTACAAAGGTGGACTATGGTTGAGTTTAAATACCTCTGAAAATAAAATAAAGAATTGCAATTTTTAGGTGCCATCAATAGGCCTAAACACAACACTCTTCAATATTCTCTTGCATTTTCCCATTGGAGAACAGGATTTTTTAACCAATTAACAGAGTTCGAAGGGACTTTGTAGGTCATCTAGTCGACCCCCCCCCACCAAGCAGGAGACCCCTACACAATTGTAAAATCACAAAGCTGGAAGGGACCTTGGAGGTCTTCTAGTCCAACCCCTCGCTCAAACAGGAGACCCTTACCCAATTATACAACCATCTTTTATTTATTTCATTTTGCATTATTTTAAGCTGTGGATGGTTTTCTTTCTTTCTTTTTTTTTCTATTCTTCTCTCTCTCTCTCTCTCTTTTTTTTTACTTTGCTAGCAGCAGCGAAAAGCCAGCATAGTTCCGTTCTGTGTATTTATGGCAGGGCTAAATGTAGAGCATTTGATTCAGGCCTGGTTGTCCTCATTTCGTCAAAAACAAGGAACTGAAAAAAAAAAAAAGACTCAGAATCTGGCTGATGCATTAGCGTGGCCGCATCTTTTTCCTTTCCCCGGTGAAAGTAAGAAGCAGAGACAAATGTTGATTCTCGGAGTTGAAGTCAGCTTTGGGTGATCATCAAAGGGGAGAAGACTAATTGTAGGGTACGATTGCCAAAAATAAAGCATGCTCGGAGGGCACCAGCTAAGCAACTCCAGACCTAAGTCAAAGGAGCATTACCGTGTTTCCCCGAAAATAAGACCCTGTCTTATATATTTTTTTTGAACCCTGAAATAAGCACTTGGCCTTATTGCCGTGCACTCAAAAGCCCGATTGGGCTTATTATCAGGGGAGGTCTTATTTTGGGGAAAACAGGGTAGTCTGGGAAGTTGCACATGGTTTGCATGGTCCTAGTTTCGATTCTTGTCTTCGTAGGAACCACACCTATAATCCTGCATCCAGTTTTGGTCACCAAACTGTTAAAAAGATGTTGAGACTCTGGAAAGAGTGCAGAGAAGAGCAACCAGGATGATGAGGGGACTGGAGGCTAAAACATACGATGAATGGTTGCAGGAACTGGGCATGGCTAGTCTAGTGAAGAGAAGGACCAGGGGAGATATGATGGCAGTCTTCCAATGATTTGAGGGGCTGCCACAGAGAGGAGGAAGGGGGTCAAACTATTTTCCAAGGCACCTGAAGGCCAGACAAGGAATAATGGATGGAAACTGACCAAGGAGAGATTCAACCTGGAAATAAGGAGAAACAGTGAGAACAATCAACCCATGGAACAGAAGTTGCCTTCAGAGGTTGTGGGAGCTTCATCACTGGAGGCTTTCAAGAAGAGACTGACTGCCGTCTGTCAGAAATGGTGTAGGGTCTCCTGCTTGGCCAGGGGTTGGTCTAGATGACTTACAAGGTCCCTCCCAACTCTGTTAATCTGATAATCATTCTGTCTAGGGAAAAATAGGAACCTGGAATGAGAAAGAGGCCTAGTTAAGAATTGGGAGAATCATTTTAGTGATGATGATGATGGTATCTGTTCCGTTGAGTTTGACTCTTGGTGAGTCTATGGGCCAGGTTTCTCCACGTCTTCCAATTTTGTGCTAGATACCAGCCAGAGCTCTTCTGGACTCTGGCTGGTTATCAGCTTTGAATGGTGTCCAGCCTCACCTTGGTTTCTTTCTGAGATCAGACAGTTTCACCCAGGGAGCTTCCATCTGCCAGGTTCTTTCAATACTAACAAGATTTAAATGGAAAATCCCTCAAGGAACGTTCCGTAGAGCCATCCCATCCCATCTGCCCACTGAAGCTCTTCTCCCGTTTTGAATTTTGAACTTTCTCCTGGATTCAAGTTCACCGATAAAGCGTCTAGACGAAAGGCAATACACTTGTGGCCTGGGTTTTTAACCACAGCTGCTTCACTTCTTGAAAGTTGTGTGTTAACTGCATGTGAAGAAGCCAGATATCCTTGCCGGACTTTAAAAAAAACTAGCCACATTCAGTGCTTTCTCTTTCAAAACGTTGGATAATCTTCCCAGCGTCTTTCCAGTTTCCTTTGGGTTTTCTGCAATTTCAGAGAGACAATTTATACAATATCTCCCTCCCTCCCCTCCCCCTTCTCCTTCCTTCCTCTCTCATTCTCCTATCATGTAGGCTAAAAAATGGGAACGATCTTCCTTCCTTTTCCTTCCTTCCTTCCTTCCTTCCCCTTTCCTTCCTTCCTTCCTTCCTTCCTTCCTTCCTTCCTTCCTTCCTTCCTTCCTTCCTTCTTCCTTCCTTCCTTCCACCCTCCCTCCCTCCCCTTCTTCCCTTCCTTCCTCTCTCATTCTCCTATCATGTAGGCTAAAAAATGGGGACGATCTTCCTTCCTTCTTTTCCTTCCTTCCTTCCTTCCTTCCTTCCTTCCTTCCTTCCTTCCTTCCTTCCTTCTCTTCCTTCCTTCCTTCCTTCCCTCCCTCCTTCCTTCCTTCCTTCCTTCCTTCCTTCCTTTTTCCTTCCTTCCTTCCTTCCTTCCTTCTTCCTTCCTTCCTTCCTTCCTTCCTTCCTTCCTTCCTTCTTCTTCCTCCTCTCTCCTCCCTCCATCCCTCCCCTCCCTCCCTCCTTCCTTCTCTCTCTCTCTCTCTCCCTCCATCCCTATCCCTCCCTCCCTCTGTCTCCGAGAGCCTCGTGGAGGGTATAAATATAAGCAGTCAGTAAACACAGCCACCTACCCAAGGCTTAACACCACCCTTACTTCTGACCCAAATTTTACGAGAGATCGATCAGCCAAATCAAACTTACTGTATAATTCCTCCCCAGACTTTGCTCCTACACGTGGTATTTTCCTCAAATGTAAATAGTACTGGTGTGGTTGAGTCTTGTTTCCCTAGAGAATGCAAAGGAAACTGTTGTGGTCTGCCAGCAGCCTGTGGAGCTGGCCGCAGGGTCAGACAGTGAGGAGGCTGGGGAGGAATATGGGCCAGTCCTGGAGTCTGGGGAAGGCTCGGACAAGGGCTCTGCATCAGAGGCAGAGAAAGGGCCATCTGGGAGGTACGCGCTGCCTCCTGAGCCTCCAGAGTCGGACCTCAGCGAGGCAGAGGAACAGGGGGAGCCTGTTCCCAGTCCATGCATGCACAGAGCTGCCAGAAGGCAAGAACAATTAAAACAAAAGGGACGACTCAGGAGTAGGGCTTGGAGATGATTGGCCCCTCTCATAAGACTTTAAAGAGGAGCAAAGGCACTTGGGCCTTTGCAGGAAGCAACATTGTTAATTCAGTTCAGTTTAAAGCCTGAAGCTCTGTTTGATTCTGGACTCCGTGTGGCTTTGCCAATTAGGTCTTTGACAGCGTGTCAAGGGAGATAAAGATGGGTGATTATTCTGAAGGACATCTCCCGAAGGACTCTTTACAACTAATTGGGACTCATCTGTGAATGAACGTAATTCACAGCTGTTGCAATAAAAGAGGTTTTTGGACTACTCGTGTGTTTTAATGACTCAGGGACAGGGTTGGGTTCTACTTACCTTTACTACCGGTTTGCAACGGGGCCGCGCATGTGCTCTTCTGCGCATGCGCAGAAGCATTTTGATGATGTTGGGGTCGGTGGGCGGAGCCTCCCTCCGGTTTTACTACCGGTTCTATAGAACCGGTGCGAACCGGGGTCAACCCACCACTGCTAGGAAGCCTAGATCAGAAGAGAAGGCCCATTAGATAATTTCACATAGGATGGGGCCGTGGTTTTTTCTAGTCCTCGTTATCTGGAACAATTGATCTGTTAGAAATGTGGTTCTGGTTCAGATCACTTCCAGGACTGGTCTTTCTTTAGATGTTTGAAAGAGACAAATATGGAGCGAGCACTGTTAATAGCTAAAGATAGACCTATTGTGGAGCAGGAAAGACAGGGCTACATGAGAAGGTCCAATTAGGATTGATTGCTAAACAGCCAAGGACAGGAATCTTCTCGACTAACGGTTAACACCTGGTTGGAGTTATATAAGGGCCAGTCGCTCTCAGAGGGGATAGGTTTACACCGCTTGTGGCTACGTAGAGATACAAGCTGAGTTCTCTTTTAACTCCAGTCCAGGTTCTGCCATTTCTTCTTCTACACCTATTCATGGTGGACAACTCTGAAAGAAAGATTTGGGGTTTTTGGGTTTTTTTTCCCCTGGGCTAGTGTCACTCTATATCTGTGATGGCGAACCTGTGGCACACAGAACCATATCTGTGGTATGTGCCCTAGCTCAGCTCCAGCGCACATCTGCGTGATTTTCCGGCCTTCCGGGCCCACCGGATGTTGGAAAATGGGTTGTTTCTGGCCTCCGGAGGGCTTCCAGGGGGTGGGGAAGGCCAATTTTTGCTCTCCCCAGCTCCTAGAAAGCATCTGAGCCTGGGGAGGGCAAAAAAAATTGGAACTACTGGGCCCACCGTGCCATCACGTGCCAAAAGTGGGGGAACACTTTTGTCACGTGACAGCAAAAAGGTTAGCCATCACTGCTCTCTATCTTTGGGGTGCCACAAGTATGACTTGAAAGCACTGAGCTGTTTTTGAATAATTTGTTCCAGATGACCCACACCGAATTTCTGAAGAGGATGCCAACTGCTTAAGGTCCTTCCTGAGACTTCAAGGGAATGTGGATCTGCCAGAAGCCACCTTGGCCAACCAAGAGGCAAGGCTGTTGTCTGAATCGTGTCGAAGGATGAAGCAGGCTTTCCAGAGAGTAATGCAAAAGGTCAGTCTACTCCAGGTTGGAAGTTGGTGGAAGTTGTTGTTTTTTTTTTAATTTGATTTATATGCCGCCCTTCTCCGGAGACTCAGGGCGGCTTACAGTGCGTTAAGCAATAGCCTTCATACTTTTGTATATTTATACAAAGTCAGCTTATTGCCCCCACAATCTGGTCCTCAATTTACCTACCTTAGAAAGGATGGAAGGCTGAGTCAACCTTGAGCCTTAGAGAGATTCGATCTTACTTTAATTGCAGACAGCTGGTGTTAAATTACAGTACTTCTGTCTGTTGAGCTATCCACAGTTGCCTTAGACCTTTTCTGCATCATACAGAAGCCTCACATTGAAAGTAAAGAATGCTCGTCTTTCGAGTGTGGTCTTGTGAACTCAACTAATCTATGGAGTATAATAAACCCCATTCTTCCTTCAAAACAAGGAGGAAGTAATAGGGACTAGAAGACCTCCAAGGTCGCTTCCAGCTCTTAGTACTTGTCATTAAGTGAAGGCCTTTCATGGTTTCCTTGAAAGCACAACTACAACAGATTACAGTTTAACAGAGTTGGAAGGGACCTTGTAGGTCATCTAGTCCAACCCCCCGCCAAGCAGGAGACCCAACACAATTTCTGACAGGTGGCAGTCCAGTCTCTTCTTGAAAGCGTCCAGTGATGAAGCTCCCACAACTTCTGAAGGCAACTTCTGTTCCACTGGTTGATTGTTCTCACTGTCAGAAAATTCCTCCTTATTTCCAGGTTGAATCTCTCCTTGATCAGTTTCCATCCATTATTCCTTGTTTGGCCTTCAGGTGCTTGGAAAACAGCTTGACCCCCTCCTCTCTTTGGCCCTCAAACATTGCAACACTGCTATCATGTCTCCCCTGGTCCTTCTCTTCACTAGGCTAGAATAAACATCTTGAAAGCTTCCAGTGATGAAGCTCCCACAACTTCTGAAGGCAACTTCTGTTCCATCGGTTGATGGTTCTCAGTGTCAGAAAATTCCTCCTTATTTCCAAGTTGAATCTTTCCTTGTTCAGTTTCCATCCATTATTCTTTGTCTGGCCTTCAGGTGCTTTGAGAACATCATACAAGTTGGGAAGATTTCAAGACAGGTTGCTTGAAAGGAGACGTTCTCTGCAAGGTTCTCTCAACTCTTAGAGGCCCCAAAATCAAAAGTTTGATACCTCCTCAGCATTACAAACCACATCCATTTTAGAAACACCTGACCAGATTGGCAAGAAGGAAACTTGGCATCTGCCTCTTAACCCCAGAGCATCCTGTTTCGAGCACGATTCTCACCGGGTTTCTAATGAGCTTCCTCGAGAAGAAGGCGGTGGGGTTACAGAAGTGTAGCAACTCAACTGTCTTCCTTCTAATATATATTCCCAAAGAAGATAAGGCTTTAATTTCCTTTGAACTGCCTTCCTGTGAAGTGTTAGGCCCGTTCCTTGGTGAGAGAAGATCTTAACAGTTGTTGTTTCAACAACAGCCTTCTAAATTTTTATTTATTGGGGGACCAACCACGACAAGTACAGGTAGTCCTCGACTTAGGACCACAATTGACTCCTCCCTGAAATTATGTGGCTAAGTGAGAAATTTGTTAGGGGAGCTTTGCTCTGTTTTACAACATTTCTTGCCACGATTGTTCAGTGAATCTCCGCAGTTCTTAAGTTACTGACACGGTTGTTAAGTGAAACTGGCTTCCCCATTGCCTTGTCTGGTTAGAAGGTCGCAGAAGGGGATCATTGTGACCCACTGCAACCGTCATAAGTCCGAGTCAGTTGCCAAGCCTCTGAATTTTGATCACGTGACCCTGGGATGTTGCAACGGTCACAGTGTGAAAAATGGTCGTAAGGCACTTTTTTCAGTGCCGTCGTAACTTCGAACGGTCACTAAAAACGAACTGTTGTAAGTCGAGGACTAGTCATGCAACTTTATTTAGCCCTTTTTCAACACTGGCCACTCTGGATCGCAGCAGATCCTGCCATGGTGTGCTGAATTCACAAGGAATCATCATCACCAAATATGGGGCAGGCAATACATCGACTCAACGGTCTTTAAGACAATTTTCTCCTTTTAGGCATCTCTCCTTGTTGAGCTCTATTTAGAACTAATTAGGATCTGATCTAAGGGTGCCTTGGCAGGGTAGTAGACTCCTTGTGTAGGAATCTGTTGGCTCATTTCTTTTTTTATTGCTGGCTAGGGAAAAAAAAATCTGGCAAGGGGTTTTAATTGAACTGATGATGATTAAGGGACCTGGAGACCAAAACAGATGAAAAACGCTTGCAGGATTTGAGGATGGCCAGTCTAGAGAAAAGAAGAACTACCGTGTTTCCCCGAAAATAAGACCCTGTCTTATATTTTTTTGAACCCTGAAATAAGCGCTTGGCTTATTTTCAGGGAGGTCATGTGTTTAAATATTTTCGGGGAGGGCTTATTTTTTTGGGGAGAACATGGTAGGGTGGGACATGACGGCAGTCTTCTAACATTCGAGGGGCTGCACAAAGAGGAGGGGTCAACCTATTCTCCAAAGCACCAGAAGGCAGGAGAAGAAGCAACGGATGGAAACTAATCACTGTTCCATGGGTTGATTGTTCTCACTGTCAGAAAATTCCTCCTTATTTCCAGGTTGAATCTCTCCTTGATCAGTTTTTCCATCCATTATTCCTTGTCTGGCCCTCAGGTGCTTTGGAGAATAGGCTGACCCCCTCTTCTCTGTGACAGCCCCCTAAAATATTGGAAGACTGCTATACTGTCTCCCTAGTCCTTCTTTTCATTAAACTAGACAGACCCAGTTCCTGCAACTGTTAGAATAGAATAACAGAGTTGGAAGGGACCTTGGAGGTCTTCTAGTCCAACCCCCCTGCTTAGGGGAGGAAACCCTACACCACTTCAGACAAATGGTTATCCAACATCTTCTTAAAAATTTCAGTGTTGGAGCATTCACAACTTCTGCAGGCACTTTTTCCACTTATTCATTGTTCTATATTCTCCTTAGTTCTAAGTTGCTTCTCTCCTTGATTAGTTTCCACCCATTGCTTCTTGTCCTGCCTTCAGGTGCTTTGGAGAATAGCTTGACTCCCTCTTCTTTGTGGCAGCCCCTGAGATATTGGAAGACTGCTATCATGTCTCCCCTAGTCCTTCTTTTCATTAAACTAGACATACCCAATTCCTGCAACCGATCTTCATATGTTTGAGCCTCCAGTCCCCTAACCCTCTTTGTTGCTCTTCTCTGCACTCATTCCAGAGTCTCAATATCTTTGTAATAGTGTGTAAGAATGCAGTATTCTAGGTGTGGTCTTATTAAGGCTTTATAGAGTGGTATTTAAGAAGCTTTTTAAGAAGAGGCTGGCAGCCACTGGTATAGTGTCTTCTGCTTGAGAAGGAGGTTGGACTAGAAGACCTCCAAGGTCCCTTCCAACTCTGTTATTTTGTTAAGCGTTCTGTGAGATGGGCAGCTGGTCTTATTTTCAGCCGTGTTGACACCTGTAGTTGATAGACAGAATGTAGAAGAATGGCGTGGAAATGAGCAGCATTAATGTGTGATTAGGGAATTTCAGCTACTAGGAAAACGATTTGGGAGCACAGTCTTGGTGACAATGAGGTGAAGAAAAGAAAAAGCAATTAAGTGGATCAGTGGAACTTGAAGGCCATTAATTGAAGATGTTCTGGAGTCCGCTGAAGAAGGTCAAAGTTCAAAGCCAGTAGCCAGTTCTTAAATGATTTGTGGAGCCATCCGGCCCTTGGCCAATTACAGTGAAATGTAGACCAGCAAGCACACAAGGAGACTCTTTAAGTTCTCCGCTCACTGTCAAGGAGTCTTATTTCCACTCAAACGTGACCGACAGTGTTTCCTTCTCAGTTCTTGGCAAATGGGAATAAAACCCCCGGCTTATCAATGGATTCGAGCCACATCAACATGACGGTGTTTTTTCTTTCCTGCTGGCTTGGTGACTTTTTTTGTGTGCAAGACCTCAGAAGGGCCTTTCGCAAACCACATTCATCCCAGGGAAGGCGGCCATCCCTTCGGCAGGAGACACACCCTGGGATACGTTGGTCGGCTCGAGGGAGCCTTTTTCCGTTCACCTTGGCAGCCATCCCAGGAAGCGGACAGCTGAGGGGACCTCGGTCAGGCTAGACTTGTCTCTGCCCTTGGCAACCGAACACTTCACCTCCGGTGGAACCTCAGGAGGGCCTCTCCTCAGGAGACGCTTGCGTAGACTGCTTAAGGAGGCTTGACGTTGGAGCTCGGGGGGTATTTATAGAATCTGGCCATGAAGGTCTGGTCTCGTGGGCTTCATTGATGACTTAAGGGAGGTTGTGAAGGAGGTATGTGACACCAAGGTGCCATTTGCGATCTTTCTTTTCTTTCTTTCTTTCTTTCTTTCTTTCTTTCTTTCTTTCTTTCTTTCTTCTTTCTTTCTTTCTTTCTTTCTTTCTTCTCTCTCTCTCTCTCTCTCTCTCCCTCCTCCCTCCCTCCCTGTTTCCTCTTCTTCTCCTCCTCCTCCTCCTCTCCTCCTCCTCTTCCTCCCCCTTCTCCTTCTCCTCCTTCTCCTCCTTCTCCTTCTCCTTCTCCTTCTCCTTCTCCTTCTCCTTCCCCTTCCCCTTCCCCTTCCCCTTCCCCTTCCTCCTCCTCCTCCTCCTCCTCCTCCTCCTCCTCCTCCTCCTCCTCCTCCTCCTCCTCCTCCTCTCCTCCTCCTCCTCCTCTCTTCTTCTTCTTCTTCTTCTTCTTCTTCTTCTTCTTCTTCTTCTTCCTTCTTCTTCTTCTTCTTCTTCTTCTCCTCCTCCTCCTCCTCCTCCTCCTCTCTTCTTCTTCTCCTCTCCTCCTCCTCCTCCTCCTCTTCTTCCTCCTCCTCCTCCTCCCTCCTCTCTCCTTCTCCTTCTCCTTCTCCTTCTCCTTCTCCTTCTCCTTCTCCTTCTCCTTCTCCTTCTCCTTCTCCTTTCCTTCTCTTCTCCTTCTCCTTCTCCTTCTCCTTCTCCTCTCTTTCCTTCTCTCTTCTCTCTCTTCTTCTTCTTCTTCTTCTTCTTCTTCTTCTTCTTCTTCTTCTTCTGCCATCATTCTCCTCCTCCTCCTCCTCCTCCTCCTCCTCCTCCCTCCCCCTCCCTCCCTCTCAAATATCAAATACATCTTGGCATCATAGAGTGAGGCAAAGAATTAAGGCCATCACACCCAGTCCTGCTTAATGCCACCATTCAAATGAAAGCATTCTGGTCTAGCTATCATAACCGTGAAGTTATTCCTTGCAAGCCATTTTTATTTCTTTATTTTCACTCCAAGACCAAACAGAAACATTAAACATGCCCAAAAGTTAACAATGCAGGCATAAAGATTATGTGAGTGCCCCAAACCGATAAAAAATTTGGAAGAAGGTGCCAGTGGATAGTACACTAAAGCTAAAGATAGACCTGCCATCATTATCCTGGATACATCTAAACATTTGCCCACCTGAAAGCAGAGTGGTGATCTTGTTGTGAAGAAAATTAAATTAAAATTTCCAGTAACTGGTGTTCTGAATGCTAAGTGCCATTGCAGATAAGGTGAAAACCCTTGAGAGAACATGAGATGTACAGGATTCTCCTATAATTTAGCCCCATTGTTTACTGTCTTGCATTTTGAAGTGCTAGAGAACTTCCCCCTTTCCTGCATGACATCTCCTTACTTCTAGTTTGCTTCTCTCCTTGATCAGTTTCCATCGATTGTTTCTTATCTTGCCTTCAGGTGCTTTGGAGAGAACAGGTTGACCCCCTCTTCTTTGTGGCAGCCCCTCAAATCCTGGAAGACTGCTATCATGTCCCCCTTAGTCCTTCTTTTCTCTAGACCAGCCATCCCCCAAATCCTGCAAACCGTTCTTCATATGGTTTGGTCTCCAAAGAGATATCCCATCCCATTTAGCCTCTGGATCTGCCTTAAAGAAACCTTAAGCCCCAAAATAAAATCTGAATGCATCTCAAAACTGAAGATTAATTGTGCTAGAACTACGAGGAAACGGACAAACAAAGAGAGGCCAGATGCAGGATTGTCCTTTCCAGTTTTATTCCTGTTTCATATATATTGGAAGTTCAGTAGGGTAGGATTTTGCGACCCCTTGATGGAGTTTATTCCCTGGTTGTATTTTTCGCCATTAACTGAAATGATTGAAACCAGCTAGAGGTACCTGAACACACTGTAAGTGGATCATAAGCTTCCTAACAGACAGGAAGCAGCAGGTGAAGCTAAGCAGAATCATATCAGATACCTGTACAATTAGCACAGGGGCCCCCCAAGGCTGTGTGCTCTCCCCACTTCTCTTCTCTCTATATATCAATGACTGCATCTCAAACGATCCATCTGTTAAACTACTGAAGTTCGCAGATGACACAACAGTGATCGGTCTCATTCGAGACAATGATGAATCCGCATACAGACGGGAGGTTGAACAACTAGCCTCGTGGTGCGACCGGAACAATCTGGAACTGAAGACACTCAAAACCGTAGAAATGGTGGTAGACTTTAGGAGAAACCCTCCATACTTCCATCTCTCACAATACTAGACAACACAGTATCAACAGTAGAGATCTTCACATTTCTAGGTTCTACCATATCTCACGACCTAAAATGGACACCCAACATCAAAAACGTCATCAAAAAAGCACAACAAGGAATGTTCTTTCTGCGCCAACTCAGGAAGCTCAAACTGCCAAGGAGCTGCTGATCCAGTTCTACAGAGGAATGATGGAGTCTGTCATCTGCACCTCCATAACTGTCTGGTTTGGCTCTGCAACCCAACAAGGCAGCATGGACTTCAGAGGATCATTTGAACTGCAGAAAAAACAATGGCTACCAACCTGCCTTCCATTGAGGACCTGTATACTGCACAGGTGAAAAAGAGGGCTGTGAAAATATCTACAGGCCCCTCGCATCCTGGACATCAACTGTTTCAACTCCTACCCTCAAAACGACGCTATAGAGCACTGCACACCAGAACAACTAGACACAAGGACAGGTTTTTCCCGAACGCCATCACTCTGCTAAACAAATAATTCCCTCAACACTGTCAAACTAAGTCTGCACTACTATTAATCTTCTCATGGTTCCCACCACCCATCTCCTCCCACTTATGACTGTAACCTTGTTGCTGGTATCCTTACAATTTATATTGACTGTTTCCTAATATGATTTGATTGCTTGTTTGTTCTCTATGACTATCAGTGTTGACTTACAGAAATAAGTGTTGCACCTTATGATTCTTGACAAATGTATCTTTTCTTTTATATATGCTGAGAGCGTATGCACCAAGACAAATTCCTTGTGTGTCCAATCACACTTGGCCAATAAAGAATTCTATTCTATTCTAAAAAAAAAAATTAAAAAAAATGCTGGCATTTATTTTTGTAGCTCCTTTGCAATTTGTGGGGCCACTTTTTATGGCTTGCTAGTGAAAATGTTAAAAGATTGATGCTTTCTTTGCAGTTTCCTTCCTGACTGACAGAGCTAGAAACCATTCGATTTCCTGCAAGATAATGATTTTTGATCTTCTTCTTAGTATTCACCTCTTCATTGGTTCCCAGCATTCTCTCTGGGTTCGGCTTCTTTGATAATAAGGGATGAAAAAAACTCACACCCACGTTTGATTGGAAGATCAAGATTGTGTCTCTAATCTCACTCCCCAAATTGTCACTGCTTTCTTCATGGTTTGGGGTGCAGAACCATGTCTCTGAGAAGTTCTCTTCTAGGAAATATCCCTCATTAATTAGATTCTAGATCCTGAGGGATCTTGAGATTTGGACGTCTTCCCTGCTTCATAAGTAATGGAGAGCACAATGATGGTGCTATCGCCTGTTTGGACCCGAAGATGCGTTCCAAATGTCATGCTTTCATCACAATTGTGGGTTTATAATGTTTTGAAACCAGAAGTGATAAAATGCCTCGAAACATAGATGTAATTTTAGTGGGAATTTTTTAGATATAATGTGTAGATCTCTGCTAAAGAATAGAATAGAATAGAATAGAATAGAATAGAATAGAATAGAATAGAATAGAATAGAATAGAATAGAATAGAATAGAATAGAATAGAATAGAATAGAATTTTATTGGCCAAGTGTGATTGGACACAAGGAATTTGTCTTTGGTGCAAACGCTCTCAGTGTACATAAAAGAAAAGATACATTCATCAAGAATCATAAGGTACAACACTTAATGATAGTCATAGGGTACAAATAAATAATCAGGAAACAATATCAATAAAAATCATAAGGATAAAAAAAACAAGGTTACAGTCATACAGTCATAAGTGGGAGGAGATAGGTGGTGGGAACGATGAGAAGATTAATAGTAATGCAGACTTAGTAAATAGTTCGACAGTGTTGAGGGAATTATTTGTTTAGCGAAGTGATGGCGTTTGGGGAAAAAACTGTCCTTGTGTCTAGTTGTTTTGGTGTGCAGTGCTCTAAAGAGCCGTTGTGGTGCACTGGATAGAATGTGGTATTGCAGGCTGACTCTGCTGACTGCCAGCAGTTCGATTCTGATCGGCTCAAAGTTAACTCAGCCTTCCATCCTTCCGAGGTTGGTAAAATGAGGACCCAGATTGTTGGGGGGCAAGAGGCTGACTCTGTAAACCGCTTAGTGAGGGCTGTAAAAGCACTGTGAAGCGGTATATAAGTCTAAGTGCTATTTCTAGTGCTATTGCAAAATTTGGTGCTGCATGCTGGGTCCCATGAGAGATAATTTCTCAACTTCAGGGTAGGAAAAGTCATACAAATTTCTGGCTGTGCTGCACATTGAGGGAAGTGAGTCTGCCATCATTTTCCTCAAAAGCATTTTAATCATCATAGCTGCTCATAATGGCAGAAGTCCTGAGGGAAGATAAAAAAAAAAAACTTAGGATTTCAAAATCAAGACAGAATGTGATTTGCTGCTAGGCATGAATTCAGCAACAATATTTTTGCCATTAAATAATGCCACTGAAGACACATAAGCAAGTTTGTCTTTC
The DNA here is from genome assembly GCA_037215915.1 of Pantherophis vulpinus. Taxonomy (NCBI): domain Eukaryota; kingdom Metazoa; phylum Chordata; class Lepidosauria; order Squamata; family Colubridae; genus Pantherophis; species Pantherophis vulpinus. Next base: position 134,061,636 of record JAXLNS010000005.1, read on the forward strand.
CAGATGTTTGGGTCTTCAGTTCCCAGCAGTGTTGTGACCCAGGCCCACGTAGTTAATATTAAATGCAAAACAGTTCCAAAAACAAACAGATTTTATTAAAACAGCTGAGAATTAACTCGTTCTCATCTTATTCCAAATTAAATGAAAGCAAAGTCCTCAAAACACCATTCTTCAGTTTATCTCTGACCTTGGGATAATTAGGCAAACTGCCAAAGGCTTTTCTTGGCAACAGTTCAGGAACAGAAGACGCCGACAAGAAAGAAATACATCCAAACATGAAGCAAATCTCTCAACGGTTGTTTTCTGGCAGAGGCCAAGAGCTGTTGCTGGTCTTTTAAGCCTTCTGGGAGGGACCAATCATCTCTTGGCCCTACTCCTGAGTTGTCCTCTCTGCTTTATCTGTTCCTGCCTCCTGGCAGCTCTTCTCATACTTGCACTAGGAACAGGCTCCTCCTGTTCCTCTGCCTCTCTGCTGTCAGCCTCTGGAGGCTCCGAAGTCCGTGCATCACTCCCTGATGGCCCTGGCCCCATCTCTGCCTCTGACGCAGAGCCCTCATCTGGGCCTTCCCCAGCCTCCAGAACTGGCCCATGTTCTTCCTCAGCCTCATCGCTATCCGACTCCGCGGCCAGCTCCGCAGGCTGCAGGCGGACCACAACAAGCAGTTCAACTAGTGTTACGGCATTATGGGAATTGTCAGGTCCACACATGAAGGACAGTAATTTAAACATGAGCCAGCCGGGTGCGACAGCAGCCAAAAAAGAGCCTGAATAGCTCTGCAGACAAGGCACTGTAATTTAACACCAGCTGTCTGCAAGTTCGCTGTAAGTTCGAATCTTGCCAGGCTCAAGGTTGACTCAGCCTTCCATCCTTTCTAAAGTAGGTAAATTGAGGACCCAGTTTGTGGGGGCAATAAGCTGACTTTGTATAAATTTATTTATTTATTTTATTCAATTTGTATACCGCCTTTCTCCTAGTGGACTCAGGGCGGTGCACAGCCAGAACTAAAATACATACCAATACAAAATTTAAAATTATTAAAAGAATTACATACTTTGGCCCAAATTTAAAACAATTCGAATTAAAACCCATTGACAGATTAAAAGCTAAAAAACTAAAAAAGACTAAAGAAAGGGGGGGGGGTTTCACGCCAGCCCTGCTTGATGGAAAAGAAAAGTTTTCAGGGCACGGCGAAATACCCGGAGATCCGATATCCTTCTTATCTCCGGGGGCAAATCATTCCAGAGGGCGGGAGCTGCCACAGAGAAGGCCCTCCCCCTGGGGGTCGCCAGCCGACATTGCCTGGCTGACAGCACCCTGAGGAGTCCCTCTCTGTGGGAGCGTACCGGTGGGTGGGAGGCTATTGGCGGCAGAAGGCGGTCCCACAGGTCCGATGCCATGGAGCGCTTTAAAGGTGGTAACCAACACCTTGAAGCACACCCGGAAGACCACTAGAAGCCAATGCAGCTCACGCAGGAGAGGTGTCACATGGGAGTGCCCCCTCGCTCCCATAATCCCCCGCACGGCCTCATTCTGCACCAGTTGGAGCCTCCGGGTACTCCTCAAGGGGAGCCCCATGTAAATATACAAAAGTATGAAGGCTATTACTTAACGCACTGTAAGCTGCCCTGAGTCTCCGGAGAAGGGCAGCATATAAATCAAATTAAAAAAAAAAAGCTAATAAAATCCCTGGTTGTATAAACAGCGGCGTAGAATCAAAATCACATGAAGCATTAATACCTCTTTATAAAGTCTTAGTAAGGCCAAACCTGGAATACTGCAACCAATTTTGGTCCCCACATTACAAAAAAAGATGTTGAGACTTTGGAAAGAGTTCAGAGAAGAGCAACTAAGATGATCAAAGGCCTGGAGACTAAAACTTAGAAAGAACGGCTGCAGGATTTGAGTTCGGCTAGTCTAAAGAAAAGAAGAATTAGGGATGACATGATAGCAGTATTTCAGTATTTGAGGGGCTGCCACAAAGAAGAGGGGGTCAAATTATTCTCCAAAGCACCGGAGGGCAGGACAAGAAACAATAGGTGGGAACTAATCAAAAAGAGAAGCAACCTGGAATTAAGGAAAAACTTTCTAACCATGAGGACAATTAGCCGATGGAACATCTTGCCTTCAGAAGTTTTGGGTGCTTCATCATTGGAGGTCACTTGTCTGAAAGAGGTCTACTGCTTGAGAAGGGGATGGACTAGAAGACCTCCAAGGTCCCTTCTGGCTCAATTCTGATTGAGGTTCAATTAAACTGATTTATTGCTACTCATGTCTCTAGACAGAAACCCTGCAAACTCACAGTTAGCACCTGTTTGAAGTTAGTTAAGAATCTACAGAATTCTAGGGAGTTGGAATAACTTTGCTTGTGACTATGTAGGGATTCTAAGCTAATCCCTCTTTTGACTCCACCTCCAGATTCTGCCAATATTTGTATTGTTTTTTTTGTAGCGCAATTGTAGTGCTAAATATCTGGAAAGCAGATCTTTTCTCCCCTGGAATGCCTTAGCTACAATCCCACTCTACTATATTAAATGCTTTTTTTTTTTTTTCCTTTTTAGGAGGTCCAGCGTCTGAGCGCTGGGAAAGACCAATCAAGATTGGAGAAATGTAAGTGTCACTTTCTTGTCTTCCTTTAGCTTAAGGAAGATTTCAGTTTCTGATTTTAACATGATTTTTTTCCCCTCAACAGCCACAATGGGAGCTTCTTGGTCAGATTCACCCAAGAAAAGCAAACCTGAGAAAGCTCCATTTGCTCATCTGATAATTGATAGCCACAATATTCCTTCTGGTAAGTTCATTTTCAAACATTTACCATGTTCTCGTACCGTTTGGAGTGCAATGCAAGCAGGGTGGATTTGATTTAAATCAAGTCGATTTAAATCACAATTTAAATCGTGATTTAAATCGCTAGTAAAAAAGGCTTGATTTAAATCAACTCGGTTTAAATCATAATTTTTAAAGAGCAGCTGTCATTTCTGTCCCAGAGCGGCTTCTCCTCTGACCCGCTGTTGACTCACCGACAGTCCCAATATTGCAGAATACACAGCCTCCTGCTACATAACTAAGCTCCATTTCATTCTGAATAAACTAAATTATTAATGGATCTTAAATAGAAGACTATCTTTAGATAGAGTTTTACTCCAAAAGCATTTTAGTAAAATAAATTTGATAAAAATCAAAACAATCCAATTTAAATTTAAAAAAAAAATCCGATTTTTATTTTAAAAAAAAAAATCATCGATTTTTATCCATCCATTTTGGCTTCCAGATTGGTGCGGGAAGCTTTCCAGGTCCAAAACCGGGCACGGGGGGTGGGGGTGGGGGGGTGCTCGCATTACATTTTGGGTTTTCAGGCACTGGCGCATGCATTTGTGTGTGCACACTTGTGCTTTGGGCACTCGGCACCAAAAAGATTAACTATCACTGGTCTAAGGTCTCCTGCTTGAGCAGTGGGCTGGACTAGATGTCCTCCAAAGTCCCTTTCAGCTCTATTCTCTTCTAAAGAGATTGGATAACCATGTGTCTCGAATGGCATAGGGCAGTGATGGCTAACCTTTTTGCCATCGCGTGCCAAAAGCGGAGGGAGCACGGTGGGGTCACACGCACGCATGCCCACATCCATAATTCTATGCACCTCGCCCCCCCATGCTCCTCCCACTTTTGGCACGCGATGGCACGGTGGGCTCAGTAGGCCTGTTTTTCACTCTCCCCAGGCTCCAGAACCTTTCTAGGAGCCTGGGGAGGGTGAAAACGGCCTTCCCCACTCCGCCAGAGGCCCTCCGGAGGCCAGAAACAGTGTGTTTCCTGACTTCTGATGGGCCCAGAAGGCCCCAAAATCAGCTGGCTGGTGCACGCAGGCATGCCGAAGCTGAGCTCGCGTGCCCACTGATATGTCTCCACGTGCCACTTGTGGCACCCGTGCCATAGGTTCGCCATCACGGGCATAGGGTCTCCTGGCTGAGCAGGGGGTTGGATTAGAAGACCTCCAAGCTGCCTTCCAGCTCTAACCCAATTGATCTATCTATCAAACAGTTGCTAAGCGAGGACTATTTCTAATCCCTCCAGGAGGAAGCAAATATTTTATTCTTCTTCTTCTTCTTCTTTTAATCTTTTCTTCTTAGGCACCGGAAAAGTGAACCTTACGTGTTGGCACCATGACAAAGGCTGGGCCAACCTGGTGAATATGACCTTCAGCGACGGCAGATTGATAGCCAATCACGATGGCTTTTACTACCTGTACGCCAACGTGTGCTTCAGGCACCACGAAACGTTGGGCATCCTGACTGGCCAGGCGTTGCAGCTGATGGTGTACGTGGTCAAAACGGACGCCAAAAGGAGAAACTCGGTCGTCCTGATGAAAGGCGGGAGTACCAAGAATTGGTCGGGCGAATCCGAGTTTCATTTTTTCTCAGTAAACGTCGGCGGGTTTTTCAGACTGAAGTCGGGAGAGATGGTGACCATCCAGGTCTCCTATCCTTCCTTATTGAACCACTCCCCAGAGGGAACTTATTTTGGTGCCTTTAAAGTCAGAGATATTGATTGAATATTGATTTTTTAAAAAAAATATTGGGAAAAATGTGGTATTTATTCAGCTGGGTTGAGGTGAATTGGAGGATGGAGTTACAGCTTATGGGGTCCAGCTGTCTACAGGTAGACCTTGACTTACGACAGCCGTTGAGCCCAACATTTGTGTTGCTAAGCGAGACAATTGATTAAGTGAGCTTTGCCCCATTTTACGACTTCTCTCGCCACTTTGGGTAAGGGAATCACTGCAGTGGTTCAATTAGCAACACGGTTGTTAAGCAAATTTGGTTCCCCCCATGGATCATGTGACCCTGGGACACTGCAACCGTCATAAATATGAGTCAGTGGTCAAGCGTCTGAATTTGGATCGTGTGACCATGGCAGTCCTAAGTATGAAAATCGGGCCTAAGTCCCTTTTGTTGTCATTTTAACGGTCTTTAAATCAGCTGTTATAAGTCGAAGACTAACTCTATAAATTCAATTTCCTGGGCAGCTTTACTGACTGCTTGTTTTCAAAAACCTGATCCTAAAGTTAGGATGGTCCAGCTAAAAACTTTCACTTAAAGGTTTTTTTGGGATAATTTGTCCTGCGGACAAATAGCTTTACAATCCTATGAATTGGCAGTCTATCTGGAATGGGATTTAAACCATGGTTTATAAAAACACTTCTAAAAGCTAACCAGCTTTGGTGTCATACAGGAAATCAAGAGTTGGCTCCAGAAGATATGAGTAGCATGTTATAGCTGTTTGTTAAAATCTGGAAAAAAAAAAAAAAGTTCCTTCTGATTTTAACAGAAAACTAACTTCTTGAAAAGCTAAATTTTTTTTTGATTGGTTTGGGTGAATATTTGCAAATAAACTTGCGTGGAATTGGATTGTTCATTTGGATCGACTCTTTGTGTATTTTTGCACGGTATGGAGAGTCCTTGAAGTACGACTGCAATCGAGCCCAAAATTTGCATTGCTAGGTGAGAAATTTGTTCAGCGAGTTTTGTCCCATTTTATGACTTTTCTTGCCACGGTTGGTAAGCGGATCATTGGCGTTGTTAAGTTAGTAACATGGTCGTTAAATGAATCTGGCTTCCCCCATTGATTTTGCTCATCAGAAGGTCACCAAAGGGATCACATCACCCCAGGACATTGCAACCGTCATAAGTACATGCCAGTTGCCAAGCGTCTGAATTTTGATCACATGACCACGGGGACGGTCGTAAGTGTGAAACATATCCTTAAGTCATTTTTTTCCCAGTGCCGTTATAACTTTGAATCATCACTAAGCGGACTGTTGTAAGTCAAGGACTACCTGTAAATTTTTGGCCTGGTTTTGAGGGAACTCTCAGAAGTGTGCCTTACAAATTTTGTTTTATATGGTACTCAGTAAAGCAACTTATGCACTGACACAATTTTGTAATTAAAACATCGAGGGGTGGGGGGAAAGGATAAATCAATTTAAGGAAGGAGTTTTAGAATTTGTAATATGGAACTGTCCCTTCCTGAATGATCAAATTATATTTTCCCATTTTCTGCCGGCGGAATTGCATCTTAAGTGTCTTCTGTTTTTGCCTTCTTCTGTTTCTCTTATTCGTCCCTTCCTCTGGGACCACGTAGAATCTTTTATTGTAGATTTTGGGCACTGAATTTGTCTCCTATAGTTTGCCATCTGGGACCCAATTCTACTGACTTCAGTATAAAAGGTGTTTTCCCCCTTTTTTTGCGATATGTTGTCAGCAGCGAAAGAACCAGGGTGGGTGTGTTGCTTGCTGCATGAAAGGATGGTGACTCTGAGAATTGATTGACAGATAAAAATGTGGCTTAGATCTCTGAGATCTTTTTTCTTTGGTGGAATGTTCATTCCATTGCTGTCTATAGGAACTCAGTTGAACAAATTTAGTCTAGAGTCAGACAAATGTCTATGGAGATTCTCAGTCATCAAATGTTTTGCTTCTCATCCAAGAAGCACCTTCTTCTTCTTCTTCTTCTTCTTCTTCTTCTTCTTCTTCTTCTTCTTCTTCTTCTTCTTCTTCTTCTTCTTCTTCTTCTTCTTCTTCTTCTTCTTCTTCTTCTTCTTCTTCTTCTTCTTCTTCTTCTTCTTCTTCTTCCTCTTCCTCTTCCTCTTCCTCTTCTTCCTCTTCTTCCTCTTCCTCTTCTTTTCCTCCTCCTCCTCTCCTCCTCCTCCTCCTCCTCCTCCTCCTCCTCCTCCTCCTCCTCCTCCTCCTTCTTCTTCTTCTTCTTCTTCTTCTTCTCCTCCTCCTCCTCCTCCTCCTCCTCCTCCTCCTCCTCCTCCTCCTCCTCCTCCTCCTCCTCCTCCTCCTCCTCCTCCCTCCCCCTTTCTACTCCTTCTCCTTTAAAAAGCATCTTTGGGACAATCATGATCTGGACAACTGAGAATCTCCACAGACATTTAGCATTTTAGTTATTAGTTGACCAATATTTTCAGGTTTGACATGATTTGTGAAACTGTTCATTAAGAGCTGGCCCTTCATTCTGTGGAGGTCAATTGTCCACAAGAAAAAAAAAATACTGCATTAAAGCTTTGGAAAGCAAAAGCCACATTCAGTTAATCAATTCTCAGCATTGCCTTGTCATGTCAGCCAATGCAAAGACCTGTTTCCCCACCCCCCAAAAAATGGCAAAATGGATATTTTTATATTCTGTAAGATCAAGGTTATATTGTAGATGTAAGATTTTATGTGAAGAACCTTGTAATTTATGTTTGTCCTAAAGTATTTGATACAAAATATTTAAAACTCTTGAGTGTGTATATGTGTACATATGTATATATGGTTGGAAATGTTTGTACAGAAATGGATTTTACTGGTGCACTTTTTAAAAGCCCATTTGAGGGAAAAACTGCAGCTAAAAGGATCGTTTGCTACCAGCAAATGTGATCTGTTTCTTGGCGTTGTATTAATTTAATAGCTTTTGGTCGACCTGATCAGTATTATCAAAAAGTCCAGGATCGCACATCACAATCTGACAATCTGTGGATAGTTTTCGGTACCTTGCACATTTGACTTTTAACTCCAGGAATTTCTGCCAAGGTTTTCACAGGAAAAGAATAGGGGGTGGGGGGATCAGTAAAAATCAGCATTCGAAAGGCTGCCTTTGAAAGGAAGTTATAGTCAAGGGGTCAGCAACTGGTGGCTCTGGAGCCGCATGTGGCTCTTTCATCCTTCTGCTGCGGCTCCCTGTTGCTGGTCGGCTCCACAATTGATAGAGCTTTGGGTTAGGACAGGTAGAGGAAAAAGGATGCCACGCTAGGAGGAGACTCTATGATGGGGGAACCGGATTTCCGGTCAGCTCCAGAATTGAACGGGGGCTTCCAGTTAGGACCTTTGTGGCTCTTTGAGTGTTTAAGGTTGCCGACCCCTGTTATAGTCCTCAACTTATGACTACGATTGAGCCCGGAATTATGGTCGTAAGTTACTATGTTGTTAAGTAAGGCACCCCCACAATTCTGGCTCTCCCTGTTGTAGTTGTTATGCAGAGCCACGACCCTGGGTTACTGAACAAGTCGTAAATTGAGAACGACCTGGGTAATAGAAAAATAAGCAACAGACTCAACAGATCGGTTAAAAGTATTTATGCAATTATTCAACAGACATTTTACCGTACTATACATGCTGCAAATCTGTAAATGCTCTGAATTGTATTGGGGGTGTTAGTTTGTTTTGAAAACAATGTTTTTTTTCTACAATAAATAAATACATAACGCCACATGTTACGTTGATTTTATACTGTACAATAAGTCCTGCTTTGTATTGTTATAACATTTTAAAAACAAATAAAATACATTTCTAAGAAGCGGGAGTTTGTGGTTTGCTGTTCTTCTTCCCACTTCCTTTCTCTGCCAAGGCAGTTTTGAACAGCGCTACTAAAATCACTGTGAAGGTGTAGCGGATAATAAAATAATTGGATTGATGAACCGAGGGGCTAATCGCAAAATGAAAGAGAAAATTGGAGGAATCTGAAACAGCCAAAACCCAGCATTTTAGTATTTCTATTTTCTACTCACTCACAGGTTGAATCACAGATTCAACCAAAATATCTTATAATTTAGTTTATTTCAGGGATGGCCTTCAAAAATTTTAGCAAGGGATTATCTGCCTGGTTGCTGGGTGGGCGTGGCCTTGGTGGGCATGGCCCAGTCAGCCTCCTGAACCATGGCAGAGGGGGCATTTTTGCCCTCCCCGGACTCCGGAGGCTTTGCTTGAGCCCCCGGGAGGGCAAAAACGGCCTCCCCAGGCTCCGGAGGCCCTCTGAAGGCTAGAAACAGTCCTGTTTCTGGCCTTCCTGAATTTCTGGTAGACCCATTTTTCACCATCCCTGAGCCCCCACGCGCTCCCTGCACTTACCTGCATCCAAAACGGACCACGTGGGGACTCCTGGGAGGAGGAGTCAAAAAGTATTTTTGAGGTTTGATGGCTAATAACATCACTTTTTTTTTTTTTTTTTTTTGAGTTTCAAGATAATCCTATTCCACTGCTGGAATGAATGGCCTGGGAATAGCCCAGACCTTCACCCAATTGAAAATCTATGGAGCCGACTAAAGAAACTGGTTAGTCAGAAGCGACTCAGCAATAAAACCCAGTTAATAGAAGCCACCCTTCAATCTTGGTTTCACATGATAACAGCTGCAGAACTAAAAGGCTTGGTTCACTCCATGGGAAGACGTTGTAAGGCCGTAATTCTTGCTACAGGTTACCCGATGAAGTATTAACTGACAGGGTAATCATTTTTGTATACCTCATTTTTTCTGTGTGTTTCACTTTTCTTCTTTATACTGTAACTGCTATTCTAATAGCAAATCCTTCATAAAAGTTATTGCATTACAGTCTTGATTAAATTATCTTTCCATTGATATATAATTTTATGGTACTACTAAAAAAAAAAGTGGTGTTATTAGCTCATTTTAAAAAATACACTTTTCCCAAAAGGTTTCCACAATTTTGTCCACTACCGTAGAGTTAAGATGTCCCTTTTTTTACTTTTACATTTCCAACATTCATGTGAAAAACCTTTATACTTTCTTGACAACGTATCTGGTGTTAAATGCCAATGATGAGATTCAAACAAAATATATTGAAATATCTGGAAATGAAATTCCATCTTGCCACTTTTTGGAACTCATCTACAGAGTGTGAATTTCATCATTTGGAGACCAAAGTCTACGGTTGAAAAAATATATCAAAAAGACACACATCATAATTAGGATATATATATATATATATATAAAAATCTATATTTCAGTACCAATAGTCCTTGACTTATAACCACACTTGAGCCCAAAATTTCTGTTGCTAAGTGAGACGTTTGTTAAGTGAGTTTCGCCCCGTTTTACGACCTTTCTTGCCACAGCTGTTAAGTGAATCCCTGCAGGTCTTAAGTTAGTAACTCGGTTGTTAAGAGGTTGTTAAGACACTGAAACCGCCCTAAGTACATGCCAGTTGCCAAGCGTTCAAATTTGGATCACGTGATGCTGCAACGGTCGTAAGTGTGAAAAATGGTCATAAGTCACTTTAGTGCCATTGTAGCTTTGAATGGCCACTAAATGAACTGCTGTCAGTTGTAAACTCTTTGGGGATTAAATAACATAGAAATTGGAGGTGTAGAAAGTTGAGATATGATATTCATGGTTTGGATACGCAGAGAAAGATTTTTATATTTTAATGTATTTTTTATCAGAAGAACCAAAAGTATTACATGTGTCTGCTCTTAAAAAATATTTGGAAGCTTCATTTGGCAGCCTGCATGGTTTTCTGTAGGCTTAGATTTGCAGATGGATAGATATTTTGTTCCATCTGGAGGTGTTTTCTGAATTGAGCTAGATTTTAATCAAAGGATACCTCTAACCCTGAACAACCAGATTCAGGAAGTTCTTTCCTTAGTTCCTGGAAATGAACATCGTGGGTGGATCTCTTAGTGATGTCTTGGTGCCTCTTTCTTATCTGGTTGCTTTTTTCTAATAAGGTGTTTGATGTGTGTTTTTGTAACAATTTCTTTTCATGATTACATGCTCTGAGCAATCTTGAGGTTTCCAGCCTGTTACTGCAAAGAAGACTTAATGGAGGATGATTGAATGAGAAGTTTATAGTTGCAAAAGGTAAAGTTCTCTAGAGGTTTCCAATTCTATAGTTTTCAAATTCTGTCTATCATCTTCTCATTACCATCTACTATCTATCATATCCACCCATCCACCTATGCATCCACCTATGCATCCATCCACCTATGCATCCATCCATCCATCCGTCCATCCATCCATCCATCCATCCATCCATCCATCCATCCATCCACCTATGCATCCATCCATCCATCCATCCATCCATCCATCCATCCATCCATCCATCCATCCATCCATCCATCCATCCTTCCACCCACCTATGCATGCATGCATGCATGCATCCACCCACCCACCCTCCCATCCATCCATCCATCCATCCTTCCATCCATCTATCCATCCATCCATCCATCCATCCATCCATCCATCCATCCATCCATCCATCCACCTTCCTTCTTTTCTATTCTTTTCCTGCCTCTTATTTTTCTTTCCTTCCTTCCTTCCTTCCTTATTTCTTTCTTTCCTCCCTCCCTCCCTCCCTCCCTTCCTTCTTGTCTACTTTTTTCCTTCCTCCTCTTATTTACATCTATTTCTTTCCTTCCTTCCCTCCCTCCCTCCCACACTCCTTCCCTTTTACCTTTCTTCTTTCCTCCCTTTCATCCTTTGTCTCAATTCTTTTCCTGCCTCTTATTTTTCCTTCTTTCCTTCCTTCTTTCCTTCCTTCCTTCCTTCCTTCCTTCCTCCCTCCCTCCCTCCCTCCCTCCCTCCCTCCCTCCCTCCCTCCCTCCCTCCCTCCCTCCCTCCCTCCTCTGACTTTTTGCTCTGAGAAAAATTCCAAAATGGATCTATTACTGCTAATATTATCTTTAGTTGCTTCATCGTTCCACAGTTCAGGGTTTTCTTCTCCAGGACTGCATTGCTGTGTTTCCCTCCCTCACCCCAATTTAAGAACGGATGCGTTTTGCTTCGCGCTATTTCAGCGCAGAGACGGGCATTTACAGCAGTCCTCCTGAGACTTCTGAAATTAAAATTCCATTAGCGATCCTTCCTGTTTTATACCTAACGCATACATATTAGCATGATCTAATATTTTTAAATTACAGTGCGTGAGACTACCTTCCTTGGGAGATTCTGCAGGCTTTAATGAAGGCAAAATATAAGGTACGGCATGGGGTCAGTAAGTTCCCTGAAACAGGCTGGTCAATTTCACAAGGAGGGGTCAACACCCAAGAATGCAACACTTTTTAAGATTCCTGATGTGTAGGACTTGCTGTTAACATTTCCAAATTAATTATATAGCTCTACAAAGAATTTGGCTTTCTTGTAGCGTCCCAACCCAAGTCAGCGACAAAACCATGCCAATCCTGTAAATATCACTAATGAACTATATGCTTAAATTCACAGCTTCGGTGAAGTACCTTGGTGTGTATTGTAGGAAATTCCGTGGTGGGTTTTGAATAGAATAGAATAGAATAGAATAAAGAAATAATGGAACAGACCGGAACAGAATATAATAGAATTAGAAATAATGGAATGGAATGGAATGGAATGGAATGGAATGGAATAGAATTAGAATAGGAATAGGAATAGGAATAGGAATAGGAATAGGAATAGGAATAGGAATAGGAATAGAATAAAGAAATAATGGAACAGACCAGAGCAGAATATAATAGAATTAGAAAGAATGGAATGGAACGGAACAGAACAGAACAGAACAGAACAGAACAGAACAGAACAGAACAGAACAGAATAGAATAAAGAAATAATGGAACAGACTAGAACAGAATATAATAGAATTAGAAATAATGGAATGGAATGGAATGGAATGGAATGGAATAGAATAGAATAGAATAGAATAGAATAGAATAGAATAGAATAGAATAGAATAGAATAGAATAAAGAAATAATGGAACAGACTAGAACAGAATATAATAGAATTAGAAATAATGGAATGGAATGGAATGGAATGGAATGGAATGGAATGGAATAGAATAGAATAGAATAGAATAGAATAGAATAGAATAGAATAGAATAGAATAGAATAAAGAAATAATGGAACAGACTAGAACAGAATATAATAGAATTAGAAATAATGGAATGGAATGGAATGGAATGGAATGGAATGGAATAGAATAGAATAGAATAGAATAGAATAGAATAGAATAGAATAGAATAGAATAGAATAGAATAGAATAGAATAAAGAAATAATGGAACAGACTAGAACAGAATATAATAGAATTAGAAATAATGGAATGGAATGGAATGGAATGGAATGGAATAGAATAGAATAGAATAGAATAGAATAGAATAGAATAGAATAGAATAGAATAGAATAGAATAGAATAGAATAGAGAATGGAATGGAATGGAATGGAATGGAATGGAATAGAATAGAATAGAATAGAATAGAATAGAATAGAATAGAATAGAATAGAATAGAATAGAATAGAATAGAATAGAATAGAATAGAATTTTTTATTGGCCAAGTGTGATTGGACACACAAGGAATTTGTCTTTGGTGCATACGCTCTCAGTGTACATAAAAGAAAAGATACATTCATCAAGAATCATAAGGTACAACACTTAATGATTAATATTTTTTTTTTTTTTTTTAATTTGATTTATATGCCGCCCTTCTCCGGAGACTCAGGGCGGCTTACAGTGCATTAAGCAATAGCCTTCATACTTTTGTATATTTATACAAAGTCAGCTTATTGCCCCCACAAACTGGGTCCTCATTTCACCTACCTTAGAAAGGATGGAAGGCTGAGTCAACCTTGAGCCTTGGAGAGATTCGAACCAGCAGTAAATTGCAGGCAGCTGTGTTAATTACAGGGTGCTTTAAACCACTGTAGTACCAAGGCTCTTTCATATTAACATTAACTTAACATTAATCTTTCATGAGAAGTTTTATTCAAGCTGTGTTCCAATATTTGAGGGGCTGCCCCAAAGAGGAGGGGGGGGGTCAACCTATTCTCCAAAACACCTGAAGGCAGAATGAGAAGCAATGGATGGAACTAATCAAGGAAAGAAGCAACCTAGAACTAAGGAGAAATTTCCCGACAGTTAGAACAAACAACCAATGGAACAACTTGCCACCAGAAGTTGTGAATGCTCCAACGCTGGAAGTTTTTAAGAAGAGATTGGATAACCCTTTGTCTGAAATGATCTAGGGTTTCCTACTTGAGCAAGGGGTTGGACTAGAAGACCCTCAAGGTCCCTTCCAACTCTGTCATACTTTCAGAAGAAAGTCATTTAATATGTCACCCCTAGTCAGTGGTGAAATTCGATTTTTTTTACTTCCTGTTCTGTGGGCGTGCCTTGGTGGGCATGGCTTGGTGGGCGTGGCAGAGGAAGGATACTGCAAAATCTCCATTCCCACCCCACTCTGGGGCCAGCCAGACGTGGTATTTGCCGGTTCTCTGAACTATTCAAAATTTCCACTACCGGTTCTCCAGAACCTGTCAGAACCTGCTGGATTTCACCCCTGCCGGTAGTCCTTTTTTTCATTAAATTGGACATACCCTGTAACTTTTCTTCCTATGTTTTAGCTTCCAGTCCCTTCATTATTTTTGTTGCTCTCCTCTGCATTCTTTTTTAGAATCTTAGCATTATTATTATTATTTTTTAATATTGTGGCAATCCTGGCTGTTGACAGTCATTTCCTATATTTTTTCCCCCCTTGCAGGCAGAACTCTTCAATTTTCCAAGGAATAAGCCCCATTGAATTCCGTGACATTTACAAACCGATATGCACATTTTAGACGCTGTTATTAGAATATATCAGGTTTGGGGCAAGGTAGAATTATTACATTTTGCCTAGTTTGATCTTCACGTGTGCCTTGACATTGAACTCACATTCCTGCACCGTGACATAAAATTGAAAGAGTATCAGAACCAGGTTTTACTAGTGAAATGTTCCTAATTTCCACCCTTTAAGTCTTAACCTTTGAAACTACTTCCGAAGAGGACAAGGCTTTTACTCTAGCTGAATTTATTTTTGAGCAATCAGGCTGATCCTTTTAGTTCCACGTAATGCTTTCAAATTCTAACATAAGGCACCGTCAGCGGGTTAAATACAGAATAATTCAAAAGCAGAGAAAAGAGGACTAATCAACACTGCACGCCCTTCTGGCTGGGGAATTCTGGGAGTTGAAGTCCACAATCTTCAAGCTTCCAAGGCTGAATACCATGGTTTTAGAGCAGGAATCCGCAACCATGGTCACTTTAAGACTTATGGACTTAAACATTACTTAAAAACAAAAGAGCCTTGGTGGTGCAGCAGACTAAAGTGTTGTTAAATAGCACCAGCTGCCTGCAATTACTGCAAGTTCAAATCTCACCAGGCTCAAGGTTGACTCAGCCTTCCATCCTTTTGAGATAGATAAAATGAGGACCCGGATTGTGGGGGCAATAAGTTGACTTTGTATAAAAAAAAGAACACCGCTTGGGGGGGCGGCCAAAGCCCAACTAAGCAGGTATATACAAAAGTATGAAGGCTATTGCTTAACGCATTGTAAGCCACCTTGAGTCTCCGGAAAAAGGCGGCATATAAATCGAACCAATAAATAAATAAATAAATAAATAAATAAATAAATAAATAAATAAATAAATAAATAAATAAGACTTTTTTTTTATTTGATTTATATGCCACCCTTCTCCGGAGACTCAGGGTGGCTTACAGTGCGTTAAGCAATAGCCTTCATACTTTTGTATATTTATACAAAGTCAGCTTATTGCCCCCACAAACTGGGTCCTCAATTTACCTACCTTAGAAAGGATGGAAGGCTGAGTCAATCTTGAGCCTGGGGAGATTTGAACTTGCAGTAATTGCAGACAGCTGGTGTTAATCACAATGCTATCAGTCTGCTGAGCCACCAGGCCCAGTCCTTATGGACTTCAACTCCCAGAATTCTTCAGCCAGCCATGCTGCAGGTTGGACACCATGCTGTCCGAGGAATTCTGGGAGTTGAAGTCCATAAGTCTTAATGTTGTGAAGGTTGGAGACCCCTCTATTAGGGGACACAATCTTCTTAAAACAAAACCCACCTGATGATGGAGCCAAGGAGGTGGTTGTTGTGGCCTGTCGGTGGCCAGCAGAGCTAGCGGCAGAGTTGGACAGTGAGGAGGTTGAGGAGGAACTTGGGCCAGTCCTGAGGGCTGGGGAAAACTCAGTCGAGGGCTCTGCGTCAGAGGCAGAGAGGGAGATGGACAGCAGTGAGGCAAAGGAACAACTGGAGCCTGTTCCCGGTGTGCGCATGCACAGAGCTGCCAGAAGACAAAAACAACTTAGAAAGCAGGGTCTACTCAGGAGTAAAGCCACACCTTGGAGGTAATTGGCCCCTCCCATAGGACATAAAAGAGGAGCGTGGGTTTTTGCAGGAAGCAATTAGTTCATTCGGTCGATTCAAGATTGGAAAGTTCTGTTCGTGACTCTAATAGAATCTGTGCTAAGTATGGCCTTGCCCTGCATTTGGAAATTGGTTCTCTGGCAGCATTCCAAGGGAGATATGGTGGGTGTTGATAAACATTCCTCTGAAAGACTGTTTGCCAAAGCCTTGTTGGCTGTGAATGACCGTAATTCACAGTCGTTTAAATAAAAGAGGTTTGGCCGGATTTAAGACTTTGCTTCATGCTTTCTAAGGAAGCCTAGGTCAGAGCAGTGGTAGTCTCCTTCTACCGATGCAATTCAAATAGAAGATGGACACTGATTTGTCTTGGGACGCTTCAATCTTCAACCAAGCTCTTGAACTTTGCAAGAGTTGAGTAGCCTCAACATCCCTTTCCAACTGCAGCATTTGGGGAGTCATCCTAGCAAGCTAAGGGTCCAGTTCAAAATTTGTAAATCAGGCTTGGAAAACAGAACTGAACAGAATAACAGAGTTGGAAGAGACTTTGGAGGTCTTCTAGTCCAACCTCCTGCTCAAGCAGGAGACCTTCTAAAATTTTAGACAGGTGGCTGTCCAATCTCTTCTTAAAAGCCTCCAGTCATGGAGCCCCCCACAACTTCAGGTGAGAAGTTGTTCCACTGGTTAATTTTTCTCACTATCAGGAAAAATTTCCTTATTTCTAGGTTGCTTCTCTCCTTCATTACTTCCCATCCATTGCTTCTTGTCCTGCCTTCAGGTGCTTTGGAGAATAAGTTGAATCCCTCTTCTTTGTGGCAAGCCCTCAAATACTGGAAGACTGCTATCGTGTCCCCCCAGTCCCTCTTTTCACTAGACTGGCCACACCCAAATCCTGCCACCGTTCTTCATGTGTTTTAGTCTCCAGTCACTCCACTCACCCGGCTTTCAAACACCTTGCTCTGTTCTCTGCTTCTCCTCCTGCACATCACTTGTCCCAGTTGCTGCAATCTCGAGGCAGCCGCCATGGCTGCCACTCCCACCGTCGCCGGCGCAGAGGGCAATCCTCCGGCCCTGAGGAACCTGCCCATTCCTCTCGGCCGTCTGAGGGGTCCCTCTCTAACCCCCTGTCCCTACAGGACAGGGTAGGTCCACAGACCTGCCGGTGGCGGCTTGACAGACGGGGTTTTCGCGGGGCTCCTAGGAGCCCTGCTAATTCCCTGTCTGAATCGCCGCAGCGCCAACCGGAAGTCAACATCAACATCAAATTTTGATATCATGGCAATCAAAACTTAGCCTTCTCCCCCCCTTCCCCCCCTCCAAAATCAGAGGCCAGTCTATGCAATCCTGCTCTACTAAAGAGCATTTCTGTGCAACGCGAAACCTCTGAGGTTTTCCAAGGGTGCCTCACCACAGACCTCAACTCAACCCAACGATCCTTGGCCCCGAGCCGAAGAATCCGCCATTAGCTCTTGTGTAGAAATGGCCACAGAGGGAGACAACATAATTATACAGTGGGCAGAGACAGGGCGTGATTCAGCTGCTGGTGACCTTTGTAGGGGAATTTTTGGAAGCACGTGGCTCCTTTCGGCCCTGTTTTTAGTTTATGCTATGGCAACTCTCCTTCTGACGTGAAGTAGCAGCAGCAGCCAGCTTTGTCCCTTCAGTTGATGTCATTTCATTTCAATTGTGTATGTGTATCTATTCTGTTCTGTTCTATTCCATTCCATTCTTTCTCTACTGTATTCCCTTCCCTTCCCTTCCCTTCCCTTCCCTTCCCTTCCCTTCCCTTCCCTTCCCTTCCCTTCCCTTCCCTTCCCTTCTCCTCTATTCTGTCCTCTCCTCTCCTGTCCTGTCCTGTCCTGTCCTGTCCTACCCTACCTTACCCTACCCTACCCTACCCTACCCTACCCTACCCTACCCTATCCTATCCTATCCTATCCTATCCTATCCTATCCTATCCTATCCTATCCTATCCTATCCTATCCTATCCTATTATATTCCCTTCCCTTCCACTCTTTTTCTTCTCTTCTCTTCTCTTCTCTTCTCTTCTCTTCTCTTCTCTTCTCTTCTCTTCTCTTCTCTTCTCTTCTCTTCTCTTCTCTTCTCTTCTCTCCTCTCCTCTCCTCTCCTCTCCTCTCCTCTCCTCTCCTCCCCTCCCCTCCCCCCTTCCCTTCCTTTCCCTTCTCTTCTCCTCCACTCCACTCCACTCCATTATTATTCCATTATTATTCTATTATTCTATTCCACCCCACCCCACCCCACTCCATTCCATTCCTAAACTTAGTTTTTCTCCTTGAAAGACTTTGCTGGAGGTGAATGAGAGGAATTCACAGTAATCTAATAAAAAGGGGTTTTTGATGGGACAAGGGGTCTGCTTCATGCTCTTGGGAAGCCTAGATCAGAACAACCCCACCCCTTCGGCCATTACATCCCCGTGGCTCACCAAGTTTTACTAAGGGTCTCTCCATGTTTGAAGTTGCATCAATCCAGGGGTGAAATCCAGCAGGTTCTGACACGTTCTGGAGAACCGGTAGGGGAAATTTTGAGTAGTTTGGAGAACCGGCAAATACCATCACTGGCTAGCCCCAGAGTGGGGTAGGAATGGAGATTTTGCAATATCCTTCCCCTGCCACACCCACCAAACCACACCATGCCCACCAAGCCACGCCCACAGAACCGGTAGTAAAAAAATTTGGATGTCACCACTGCATTAATCCCCTGAGTCATTACATCACCCTAGCTCACCACATTCTGCTGGGGGGGTTCCTTCACTCTTGAGGTTACAACTTCATCTTCGCCATTACCTCACCTTGGCTCATTTAGCTGGAGTGGGGGTGTCTCTCCACCTTTGAGGTTATCTCCACACCTTCCCCGTTCCAGCGCCCTGGTTCATTCGGTGCTGCTCGTGGCCCCTCTCCACGTTTGACGTGGGACATGTCAAACTGAAGAACGGTATCATCCTGCTCAAAAGGCAGGTTGGTGAGCGAGCTCTTCTCTTTTGTCTTTCTGGCAAGAGGAGCAGACTAGGCATCTGATGAAATCCTGCCGATGTTGGCCAGGTCCGTGTGGAATTTAAGGATTCTCCAAGAGGTGGCACTGTTTCTTTGCGCTCTGCGTTGAAGACTCTGTCCATACAGCGCTGTTACTTTCTTTAAGAAACTCCAGTTATGTTCAAGATTGGAAAAGCACAGAGTTTCCTCTTCTCTCTCTCTCTCTCTTTTTCAACTCTCTGACTCTCTCTGTGTGTGTGTCTCTGTCTCTATCTCTGTTTCTCTCTCATCCATCTCTGTCTCTGTCTCTCTCTGTCTCTCTTTCTGTCTTTGTCTGTCTCTCCATCTCTCTATTTCTCCATCTGTCTCTGTCTCTGTCTTGTCTTCTCTCTCTCTCTCTTTGTCTCTGTCTGTCTGTCTCGGTCTCAATTTCTCTCTCTCCCCCCCCTCTCCTTCTCTCTCTCTCTCTTTCTCTTCTATCAAAATGCATGTAACAGAATGATGCTAATCACCATTGGCTATCAATAGGCTTCTGAATGCAATAAAGCATGCTGGTTTTGACTTTATCCCTGCCTGGTCATTTCAGCATCCTCAACATTACTGCCCCAATCTGAACTGATTTATCCAGATCCTTCAACTGTCATCACCGTTGCTATCTCATGTATTTAATGAAGTCAACAGGGTGGAAGCTAAGAGATTATGCTTTCCCTTCCCTTCCCTTTCCTTCCCTTCCCTAGTAATCTAGGGAGTAGTTACTAGTGCTAGTAATCTATTAGCATTGATGATGTTCCCTAGTTGGGTAATGAAACGTCTTCAAGAAAACCACCAAGCTCAGAGTGCATTAAGGACCTCACAGTCCTCCTCCTCCTCTCTGCAAACCCCATTCCCTTCTAGCACTGATGACATTACCTAGTTTGGGTAATGAAACGCCTCCAAGAAAACTACCAAGCTCAGAGAGCACCAAAGACCTCATAGTTCCCCCCTCTTCCTCCTCCTCCTCCTCCTCCTCCTCCTCCTCCTCCTCCTCCTCCTCCTCCTCCTCCCTGCATACCTCCCTCACTTCTAGCACTGTTGATGTTACCTAGTTTGGGTAATGAGACATCTGCAGGTAAACAACCAAACTCAGAGAGCACCAAGGACTACACAGTTCTTCAACTCCTCCTCCTCCTCTCCATAAACCCCTCTCCCTTTTAGCACTGATGATGTTCCCTAGTTGGGTAATGAAACGTCTTCAAGAAAACCACCAAGTTCAGAGAGGACCAAGGACCCTCTCATTTCAACCCTGAGCTAAAAATATTCTCCTGTATTGAAAAGGCCTTTATCCAGATCTTTGGTAAGGGAAAGGGAATCCTTCTTTGGAGTGTGTACATTTATTTCCTTTTTGTTCCTCTCTTTTGGTTATCTTACCACCTTCTATTTCTTTATTTTTGGGTATTGTTTTCCTTGAGCGGTATAGTGGTTTAGAGGTGGAGCTCTCGACTCACAATCGGGTGGCTGTGAGTTCGATCCTAAGTAGCGGCAGATATTTCTCTCTCCGGGCGCAATGAGAAATTGTCTGCTGTGAACACCGGATAGGCGTCAGGAAGGGCATCCGGCCAGCAAATGCTGAACTCCATTCAGTCACTGCGACACCACCCTGTTGTAAGGGGTTACAGGGTTTTTAAAAGAAAAATAAAATGCATTGTTTTCCTTGCTTTTCTTATGAACCATCCAGGATGGAAGAATCGGTGGCATGCACATTTAGTAAATAAATAATCCAGGAGAACTGAAGCAAGAATGATAACATGCAAATTACTATCACAAAAGCTTGATTTGGAATAATAGCGATGGCAGCTACCATCTAAGGAATTCATGTCTCTTGCCTGTATTTGCAGAATGCTGTAACCAGAAAGCTGCAGCGATGAAAATGTTTTGGCTCAGAAGCCAGCCTCAAGTCCCCAGTCAATTCAGGTCAAATCAATTATGAACAGACAGTTCTGCTGAAATAAGAACTTATAAAACATACGGTGTGAACATCTCACACTTCCCAGTGCATTTGTTCGGCTGGTGTTAGGTGGACTTAATTACCTGAAGGCGTGACCTTCATTGTTGGAAAAAGAGAGAACGAGAAAGAGGGAAGCGTTAGTCCACAGCTCTCGATAAAGCAGGAGGTAAAAACTATTCAGCTGAAATCAAGCTGTAAGTCATAAATTAACACGAGCCAGGAGGGGGGGAAAAAAACCCCTAAAATGCAGGTGGACTAGAAGAAGGTAAAAATGAAAGGATCTATTTGACCATCTCTGTTAGAAGAATGGAGAGTGAATGGTGGTTTTTGTAGACATGTTTGTCCAAGAGAAACTCACAATATTTTTTCCAACTCAACAAAATGTTGGAAAGCAATCACATAGAGAGGTTCGCAAGAAGTCCGGTCTGTCTGTCTACCTGCTCTATAATGATCAGAAAACAGAGCAGAACAGGATTTCAGGGTTCCAAGTAAGACTCCCAATGAAATAAGACTCCGAGGCTTGAAATTCCTCAAAGTTCCATTTTATCAGAGATGTCAGATTGGCACAGCTGGGAAAACCCGAATCTGAAAGCTCCCAGGTTTTCCCCACCCAAAAGGAAGTCCAAGTCCCTGCCCAGCACCACATGTCCATCATGTGGTCCAATCAAAGCACCGTCTCAACTGGAGAGGCCTCCCAGTTCCAGCCTCCTAGATGCAGGGCAAGATGTCCTTGACTCTCTGAGAAAAGAATGTTATTGTGACTACATATCACCCATGTTCCATACAATCCCCCCTCCCAGTTTCCCACAGTAGGAAATGTGGCAGGCCTGAAGGCCCAATGCAAAAGATGGCTTCCAGGCCTGACACAGGATCATTTTTAGTATAGTGGAAGAAGGCAAAAGAAGAAAGATTGGGTTTGAAAAGGGGCCAGATCTGTGCAGGATTTGCAGAGAGAGAGAGAAAAGGAACAACCCCCCCCCACTCCAATCTCTGTGTGTGGTACAGCTGGGCAGCAGCTCAGATTCAGATTCTAAGCCTCGGTCCCTCCTTCCTTCTTATGAACCAAGGACATTAATACAATTGAACGTATCCACTCCTCTGCTCACAACAGAATACCCTATGCCACCAGACTTGAAATTTTGGGCTTAGAAAATTTAGAACTACGCCACTGGAGAAGAGGAGGAGGAGGAGAAGAGGAGGAGGAGGAAGAAGGAGGAGGAGAAGAAGGAGAAGAAGAAGGACAGGAAGAAGGAGGAGGAGGAGGAGGAGGAAGAAGGAGGAGGAGAAGGAGAAAAAGGAGGAGAAGAAGGAGGAGGAAGAAGGAGAAGGAGAAGGAGAAGAAGGAGAAGGACAGGAAGAAGGAGGAGGAGGAAGAAGGAGGAGGAGGAGAAGGAGAAGAAGAAGGACAGGAAGAAGGAGGAGGAGGAGGAGGAGGAAGAAGGAGGAGGAGAAGGAGAAAAAGGAGGAGAAGAAGGAGGAGGAAGAAGGAGAAGGAGAAGGAGAAGAAGGAGAAGGACAGGAAGAAGGAGGAGGAGGAGAAGGAGAAGGAGGAGGAGAAGGAGAAGGAGAAGAAGAAGGAGGAGGAGGAGGAAGGAGAAGGAGAAGGACAAGAAGAAGGACAAGAAGAAGGAGGAGGAGGAAGAAGGAGGAGGAGAAGGAGAAGAAGGAGAAGAAGAAGGAGGAGGAGGAAGAAGGAGGAGGAGAAGGAGAAGGAGAAGGAGAAGAAGAAGGGCAGGAAGAAGGAGGAGGAGGAGGAGAAGAAGACCTGCTAATAAACATTTTCCTTTCTTTAAGCAGCAGTTCCAATTCCACTTAAGGTAGACCAGAGAAGTAGTAATCCGGTTTTATTCTCCAACCGTTGCCATTTTCTGGCTTTGCTTCAAGATTGAAAGCCGTAAACGTTTGAATGTGTCTCCAGTCTGCAAATGATAAAAGTACCGTACAGTATCAATGGGCAGCCCCATTTTGTAAATCAAAGTGGAAATGGCAGCGAGGGATCTACATTATATTTGACAGAAGGTGAACCTGGATAAGCCTCCTTTTGTACTCGGCTATTTATCCTTGCATCCTAAAGCTGCCAAGCCTTTTCATTTTACACCAAGCCTTTTCATTTTACCGTTATTACATTTTGCTTGGTTCTCCTAGGCTGTGTAGATGAAAGTGATGAAGGTTGTTTATTAGAAAAAGGTTTATTAGAAAATTGAAGGAAAGCATTCGATACATCCGATGATTGAATTAATATATTACCTGCATCCATAGTAACAATATTACATTCAGACATACACAACCTCAAGGGGTTCGGTTTGCATTTAAAGCTAACCCATGAAAATTTAATCAAGCTTAAAAGATTCTGCAATATGCCTATTTTTGCAAATTAAATCGTTTTTGCAGGTTGGTTCTAACTGTGCACCGATTAATATATTAAAATAGTATAAGGCACCACTAGAAATCTGGCTTTCTATGTTTCTTTGGATATTTTCTACGAACCTGTGTGCTGAATCACAGGAATAAAATTCTGCTTATACTGAAGCACAGAAAACTAAGATCACTGGCATTCTTACTATGCTAATAGTAGCCGTGGAAATGACCTGTAACTAGATTCAATGTGCCTAAGGCTGCAAAAAATTTGATGACCACTGGATGGCAGCCAAGAGGTATAAAAAAAATTCCTCAATCTCTTCCGCCATCTGGTGGCTGCTTTGATTTTGGCAGTCTGGAATTTTTATTTGATTTAAACCTCTTCTTTCATTTAGGAGCTGCAACAACTGAGAGAGAGTGACTAAATCATGGAAATAATACACGAGCACAAAATAGATACAAACTCAAGGTAAACTGCTCCAAACTCGATTGCAGAAAATACGACTTCAGCAACAGAGTGGTCAACGCCTGGAATGCATTACCAGGCTCTGTGGTTCATCCCCAAACCCCCAAAACTTTAACCTTAGACTGTCTACTGTTGACCTCACCCCATTCCTAAGAGGTCTGTAAGGGCCGTGCATAAGCGCACCAGCGTGCCTTCCGTCCCTGTCCTACTGTCCCCATTTATTTGTCCCCATTTACTGTATTAATATCCATGTTTATACTTCTGTTATCTCGTACATGTTTGACAAACTAATTAACTAACTAACTAAATAAACATAACTAAACAGGTTTTCCTGGTGGAGAGTGGATTAGTATCCACTGGCTTAGTTCAACTTTAAGACCTGCGCCGGTGCAACCTTCAAGATGGGTAGACTCAGGGTGAAATCCAGCAGGTTCTGACAGGTTCTGGAGAACTGGTAGCAGAAATTTTGAGTAGTTTGGCGAACCGGCAAATTCCCAAATACTGGGAATGGAGATTTTGCAATATACTTCCTCTGGAGTGGAATGGGAATGGAGATTTTGCAATATCCTTCCCCTGCCACACCCACCAAGCCACACCACACCCACCAAGCCATGCCCACAGAACCGGTAATAAATATTTTTGGATTTCACCACTGGGTAGACTTCAACTCCCAGAATTCCTCAGGCAACATGGGGAATTCTGGGAGTTGAAGTCCACACAACTTCTAGTTGACACATTTGAGAAACACCGCACCACACCATACTTCTGGGGTTATCCTGGACCAAAAACTAGTGAACAGTCTACTTCTGATATTGGATATATTCCAGTATAATCTACCCCAAAATGCTTTAATATCTGTTTTCCCAAAGAAATGTTAGACTAGACTGCCCTCTTCCTTATTCACTCCTTTAACAATGTATGGTCTAATCTCTCCAAATTGCTTTTCAATAATAGTAATAATATTAATAATCACCTCTTAATAGGCTGGGTATTATTTCTTAATTCTGGCGGTGCTTAAAGAATCACCATTTAGCTTTCCATTAAATTATCGCATTTGCCTTAATTACTTGGCTAATTTTAATCTAACGGGAATCAGAGGCAGAGATCAAAAAAAAAATTGCGGCTGTTATATTACATCCATAATAACCATTTGCAAGGGCAGTAAAAATAACTCTGACAGCCACAGGACACCTTTCCTTAAAACTCCCTCTGTCTAAGAAGCTATTATAAAGTTGCAGCTTTTATAATAATTAAATAGTAGACCCTCTAAAGTTTTTTTGGGAAAAAAAACAGGTGTACTGAAGTAGAATTGGCTATTTATACAGAAATTATCTTAACCCAGCATTGTTGTTATGGAGGTCACTACAACCAAATGTGTAACCATAAAATCCTTTATGGCGATATTGGGTTTTAATCATGTTGTTTATTCAAGGGATGGCAATTTTGCTCAGAGTAAGGAGCTGCTTATCTCCTTCCCCAATTTAATATTTTTCAAGATGAGATTAACTCTGAAGAGAAAAGGGAATTTGCACCAGGATTTTCCCAGTCTAGGGGCATGGTATATAGGTAGTCCTTGACTTACAAAAGTTCAGAGGTCCCTCACAAAGGTCCCTTCCAGACAGCTCCTATTTCAATTCAATTCAATTCAGTTCAGTTCAGTCCTGTCCTGTCCTGTCCTGTCCAGTCCAGTCCTGTCCTGTCCTATCCTATCCTATCCTATCCTATCCTATCCTATCCTATCCTATCCTATCCTATCCTATCCTATCCTATCCTATCCTATCCTATCCTATCCTATCCTACAATTCATACAGTTCAAAATAATGGCTCTGAAAAAATGACTTATAACCATTTTTCACACTTACAAGCATTGCTGCATTCATTCATGCATTTATTTTATTTATTTATTTATTTATTTTATATTGGATTTCTATACCGCCCTTCTCCCTGAGGACTCAGGGCGGTGTACAGCCAGATTAAAAAACATGCAGAACAAATATTAAAAACAATTAAAAGATATATAAATTTGGCCCAATTAAAACTCATTTACCAATTAAAAACGTTTAAAACATTTAAAAACAGTTAAAAATTTCATCTTAAGCCAGCCCGGCTTGTTTAAATAAATGGGTTTTAAGGGCGCGACGGAAGGCACTGAGGTCTTGGATTCTCCTTATCTCTGGGGGGAGCTGATTCCAGAGGGTAGGTGCCCCCACAGAGAAGGCTCTCCCCCTGGGGGTCACCAGCCTACATTGTCTGGCTGATGGCACCCCGAGGAGGCCCTCTCTGTGGGAGCGCACGGGTCGATGGGAGGTCGTTGGTAGCAGCAGGCGGTCTCAAAGATAGCTAGGCCCTATGCCATGGAGCGCTTTAAAGGTGATAACCAACACCTTGAAGCGCACCCGGAAGACAACTGGGAGCCAGTGCAGCTCGCGCAGGAGCGGTGTTACATGGGAGTGCCATGCTGCTCCCGTCACTACCCGCGCTGCTGCGTTCTGGACCAGCTGGAGCCTCCGGGTGCTCCTCAAGGGGAGCCCCATGTAGAGAGCGTTGCAATAGTCAAGGCGAGAGGTGACGAGGGCGTGAGTGACCGTGCACAGGGAATCCCGATCAAGAAAGGGCCGCAACTGGCGAATCAGGCGAACCTGACAAAAGGTCCCCCTGGTTACAGCCGTCAGATGTTCCTCCAAGGACAGCTGCATATCCAGGAGGACTCCCAGATTGCGAGCCCTCTCTGTGGGGGCCAATGACTCGCCCCCAATAGTCAGTGATGGAGTCAACTGACTATATCGGGATGCCGGGAGCCACAGCCACTCAGTCTTGGAAGGGTTGAGCTTGAGCCTGTTCCTCCCCATCCAGATCCGTACAGCCTCCAGGCACTGGGACATCACTTCAAGGGCATCGTTGGGGTGGCCTGGGGTGGAGATGTACAGCTGGGTGTCATCAGCGTACTGGTGGTATCTCACCCCAAAGCCACGGATGATCTCACCCAGCGGCTTCACATAAATGTTGAACAGGAGAGGCGAGAGGACCGATCCCTGCGGCACTCCACAAATGAGAGGCCTCGAGGTCGACCTCTGCCCCCCTGCCAACACAAACTGCGACCGGTCGGAGAGAAAGGAGGAGAACCACCGCAACACGGTGCCTCCCACCCCCAACTCTTCCAGCCGGTGCAGCATGATACCATGGTCGATGGTATCAAAAGCCGCTGAGAGGTCTAACAGGACCAGAACAGAGGAACAACCCCTGTCCCGAGCCCTCCAGAGATCATCAACCAACGCGACCAATGCCGTTTCTGTGCTGTGCCCAGACCTGAAACCCGACTGGAACGGATCTAGATAAGATGTTTCCTCCAGGAATTGCGGAAACTGTCGTGCGACCACACTCTCAACAACCTTCACCATAAAGCGAAGGTTGGAGACAGGACGATAGTTGGCCAATATTGCCGGATCCAGGGACGGCTTCTTGAGGAGAGGCCTCACCTCTCCACCATTCATGAAGGCTCTTCTTTTTTTTTATTGGTTTTTATTGTGAAAGTATAGAAATACAATTCTGCATTTTTCGGTTCCGTGGTGTTAAATTATTTACATATTATTTACATAGTATTGTATCTTTGCTTGTATATGGTTTGAGTATTATTTCAGGTAATTATATACAGTTAATTATATACAGTTATATACATATTGTTTACTTGTTATTTACGTAGATTGCAACCTTAGTTCAGTAATGAAGGCTCTTCAATGGCCATAAGTCACTTTTCTCAGTGCCGATCAGTGGTGAAATCCAATTTTTTTTACTACCAGTTCTGTGGGTGTAGTGGGCATGGTGGCTTAGGGGCATGGTGTGGCTTGGTGGGCGTGGCAGGGGAAGGATACTGCAAAATCTCCATTCCCTCCCCACTCCTGGGGGAAGGATGTTGCAAAATCTCCATTCCCATCCCACTCTGGGACCAGTCAGAGGTGGTATTTGCCGGTTCTCCGAACTGCTCAAAATTTCCGCTACCGGTTCTCTGGTGCTGATATAACTTTGAATGGTCACTAAGTAAACTGTTGTAAGTCAAGGACTACCTGTAGGGAAAAAAATGTAATAAATATTTTATTAAACAAAGATAAAATTGATCTGTTCCAAGTATAACTCCAACACAATCAGATCCGATCAGTATCAGGAAGGCTGCCTTAATATAAGGGAGGAGAACTAGAAGATAAATTTGATCCAAGAGCTGATTTTAAGCCGTCTCACTTAGTTTATTAATAACATTCATGATATATTTTCATCGCTGATAGAAAGCTTCCTAATCTGCCACATTTCAGCCTTTCATCTTGTAATGCAGAAAGCCCTTCTAATATCATTTCCGCCATCTATTTTAAATTAAGTTTTGATAAATTAAAAATTAGTTCTAAAATGGCTTGCCTGGCTTGTCATTAATGTTCTCCTGCAGTGATATAATTTATTTTGCTGCATTTCATACTGGGCTCACCCCATTTTCATTAAATATTTTTTTTAAAAAAAAAACACACCCTCATTCTTCTTTAGGTTGGGGACACCAAAGTATTTTTTGTTCCCGAATGCCACCAAAGACTTGTAATTTGAAAATAATGTATTTAGTTAGTTAAACATTTGTTCTGAATGCAATGCAAGGGCTGGAAAATTATACATACGTGTAATAGTTTTGCAGCCTTATTACCAAGAAAGATTAAGTTCTCAAAATGACGCATTGGTGATAATTAATAATATCCTCTGTTGAATTAATGCAGTTTCAGCGGAATCTATCTTCCAGATAATGAAGGGGGAAGAGAATAAATGAGTAAGATCATATACAACTTTCGGAGGAAATTAAAATTTCAGTCGATGAGTTGCTCATCGTGAAGATTTGTCTCTCGTGGCAACAACCAGGTCCAACAAAACCTGGATCTATTCACTTACTCATCTGTCAATTTTGCCCTTGTTTTTATTTCCCAGAAATGAAAACCTCAGAGAAAGAAAGAAAGAGAGTGAGTGAGAGAGAGAGAGAGAGAGAGAGAAGACAGCAATAGTGGCAGAACATATTACATATCCCAAGATAGATGGCTGCCAATCCATACAGTGGGTTGAGGAATTGCAGCCAGTTCCACACTTTTGTGCTAATTCAACATTTCTTTGAGGTTCTTTTCAAAATCATCTCCATAACGGTGGTTTTCAAGGCTGAAAGAAATGAATGGGAAAGTGAACTGGTGCTTGTCTTCAGAATGGAAAAAAATGGAGCAGACGTTTTGGGATACGGTTGAGCTCCGTGGTGTTTATCTAAGTTCGCTTACCAGGAAACCTGATTATAAAGTTCTCAAGAACTTCAGCGTCTTTGCTAAGTAGTAGGCCACTATTTGGATTCGGCTGGATTAGGTTTCTGACCGCAGAAGTGCCATGTATGATTTTTCTTTCGGCGACCTCTTGACCAATGCTGGATGGGAAGAAGCTTGTCTCCATCTGCTCTGCATACAAAGAAGACTCTTGTTGCTTCTAGTAGCTGATTCCTACAAGGAACATCTGACCATCTGAGGAAGCCTGCTCTGGTTCTTGGAACTGCTGGAGGAATTCTCAGGGAAGAAACAAAGCAAAATGATTAAGCCAATTCACCTCATTCCACTTCTGGAAAAGGGAACTGGATTGGTTCACCAAGTTTTTTCCAGAGGAATAACAGAATCACAGAGTTGAAAAAGACCTTGGAGATCTTCTAATCCAGGGATCAGCAACCTGCAGCTCTGGAGCTGCATGTGGCTCTTTCACCCCTCTGGTCCGGCTTCCTGTCACTCAAAATATGCGTCATAACCGCCAATGTGCGATATCCGCTGGCATACGATTTATTGAGCTTTTCAACCCCCCCGGTAGGCCAACCATGGATAAATCCAAGAAAAGAAAAGTTTCAGAAGAAAACAGAACATTTAATTCAACTACATAGGCTAGTTTTGTGGCTGCTCAAGAAATAGTCAGGCACAGGAAGGGTTTTGTGGCTCCCGGTGTTTTCTTTTCTGTGGGAAATGTGTCCAAATGGCTTTTTGAGTGTTTAAGGTTGCAGACCCCTGTTCTAGTCTAATTCCCTGCTCACACAGGAGACCCTATACCAGTGTTGGCGAACCTTTTCGGCATCGGGTGCCAAAATAGGGGTGCACGTATCAGAAAGAGGAAGTGCAGCTGCCCGGTGCACATGTGTGCATGAAGACCAGCTGCCCGGCACACATGTGTGCCCTGGAAACCAGAAGATCATCTTTCCGGTGTACATATATGCCCTGGGCATCTGCTCTTCCGGTTTCTGGTGCTCCCACATGCCTGAAGACCAGCTGGTCGGTGTACTGGAACCCAGAAGGGCAATGGGCGATGGCTGGCGTGCCCAGAGAGATGGCTCTGCATGCCACTTCTGGCATGTGTGCCATAGGTTCGCCATCATGGCCCTATACCATTTCAGAGAAATGGCTGTCCGATCTCTTCTTTAAAATCTCCAGTCACAACTTCTGGAGGGAAACCATTCCATTAATGAATTGTTCTCGCTGATGTAGAATGAGGGAATTACTGGCATTTAGTGTCTAATAGCAAGATATGGCCCAAAAGTGCTTTTTCAAAAGGCCATTGGACTTTGTTTTCCTTGAAGATGTTTCACTTCTCAGCCAAGAAGCAGAAGGAGGAGGAGGAGGAATAGAATGGAATGGAGCTGGAAGGGACCGTGGAGGTCTTCTAGTCCAACCCCTGCTCGAGCAGGAGATCCTATACTATTTCAGGAGGAGGAGGAGGAGGAGGAGGAGGAGGAGGAGGAGGAGGAGGAGGAGGAGGAGGAGGAGAAGAAGAAGAAGAAGAAGAAGAAGAAGAAGAAGAAGAAGAAGAAGAGGAGGAGGAGGAGGAGGAGGAGGAAGAGGAGGAGGAGGAGGAGAAGA
This sequence comes from Pantherophis vulpinus, assembly GCA_037215915.1. NCBI lineage: Eukaryota > Metazoa > Chordata > Lepidosauria > Squamata > Colubridae > Pantherophis > Pantherophis vulpinus. The sequence goes on from JAXLNS010000005.1 coordinate 134,092,258, forward strand.
AGAAGAAGAAGAAGAAGAAGAAGAAGAAAAAGAAGGAGGAGGAGGAGGAGGAGGTGGAGGAAGAGAACCAAAGAAGAAGAAGAACCAAAGAAGCTTCTTGGATGAAAGGCGGAACATCTTCAAAGAAAAAACAGAAAGTCCAGTTGCCTCTTGAAAAAGCACCTTTGGGACAACCATGACCTGGATGACTAAAAACCTCCATTTTAACAAGATATGAGTTAGGCGTGGCATATCCTTTCTTCCTCTCGCGAGCAAGTCAATGCATGCTACGAAAAGATTATCTCTGTGCTTTCAGAAATAAAACTGGTAACCAGTAGGAACAACCGTTGGGGTGAGTTCTTCTCCGCGTATGCCTCCCAGCCTGTCTGCACGCCACGTAGTATATTTATAACCTGCTCTACACCAGGGCGGGAATGCAATTAATAAAAATAATAATTAAAACCAATGAAACAACGTGTGTGTTTACGCCAGCCAGGCTCTTTAAACAATTACAACCTCAGACAAGCGATTTCCAATTTTCCCCAAAGAGTTCATTAGCCCTCCACCCTCCGCTCTCCGCCTCTGTTAGAAGATTGCAAACTAACTCAGTTCTTATACATTGATGTGTGTCTCTCTCTCTCGGCTGAAGTGGGAATTGAGTTCACGCTGGTATATCTACTATGTATTTGTAACTAAATAATTTTTATGCCTTACTGAAAAAAAAGAGAGGTTTAATTACTTTTTTTCCTTCTCTCTGAAATCAGTTCATTTGATCGCGGAAGTTAATTTAGTTTTGGGTTTTAATTTGGAATGCGGAAGAAAAGATTCTCCTTGTGGATACTTCTTCTCATATCCATCAAGCGAACTTTGAGATTTATTTAGGAAATGTAGATCTTTTGGGAGGAATTTAATGGTTGATGTAGTGCCTTCTAAACTCAGGTTCAGGGAAGATGTTGTCATGGAACAAAAGTTGCCTTTGGAAGTTGTGGGAGCTTCATCCCTGGAGGCTTTCAAGAAGAGACTGAATTTCCATCGGTCAGAAATGGTGTAGGGTCTCCTGCTTGGGCGGGGGGGTTTGACTAGATGACCTACAAGGTCCCTTCCAACTCTGTTAATCTGACTTTAATCTGACTTGAATGAACAAAAGGACCAGGGGAGACATGATAGCAGTCTTCCAATATTTGAGGGGCTGCCACAGAGAGGAGGGGATCAACCTATTCTCCAAAGCACCTGAAGGCCAGACAAGGAATAATGGATGGAAATGGATCAAGGAGAGATTCAACCTGGAAATGAGGAGACATTTTCTGACAGTGAGAACAATCAACCCATGGAACAGAAGTTGCCTTCAGAGGTTGTGGGAGCTTCATCACTGGAGGCCTTCAAGAAGAGACTGGACTTCCATTGGTCAGAAATGGTGTAGGGTCTCCTGCTTATATCCTAACATGAGCTACAAGGTCCCTTCCAATTCTGTTAATCTGTAATCTATTGGAATGTCTTTAAAGACTTCACATTTCCTCAGGCCCAGCAATGAATAATATTAGGTTAAATCGGTACCTAAAATGGTTATAAAGAAAGGCTCCAAAGCCAGCGAGAGAGCTTGAATTTATCACCAAATGATAAAATGGTCTCCATTTCTCAAGGCGACTGAGCCAAAAATTGACACTCAAAGCCACAAGATCACGCCTGGTTTAAACTCAGCCGCAGAGAGAGGCTTACGAACTGCCAATGCCTAGCAACTGGAATTTTATTTTTTATGTTGTTTCATCAAAATTGAAATGTCAAGCCACATCACCGTTTTTTAAGTTTAAAACATTTTAATAGATGATATACTAAAGGCAAGGAGAGGGGAAAACAGTCTCTTGAATCTTCAGTTTAAGCACTCCTTTCTGAAAAGGATAATTTCTAATTATTTCTTGGTTATTCAAATTCTGTTGCCTCAGCAACAGCTTTTTGGGAGAGCAGATGCTCGGGAGATGTGCTAATTTATTCCGATTTTCTCAGATTTTTGTTTATCACAGAGCCGAATATTGATGTTCCTCCTTTGGTTGAAGGGAGTGTCACTAACTCCTGATGTTTCTGTGTTTTTAAACATTCTTTTAAGCTGAGCAGTCCATTGATGTATTGGGAGCACCTTAGCCAATCTCGATTGCCCGCAAAACTAAGCAGGAAGAGAGTTGAGTTGGACTCAATAGAGACATTATCTAATGTCATTATTGATGGAGAGTTCTGGCTTTGTTTTGGCAAGTCCAAAATAGCCCCGAACTACGCTAACCATGGAAAATGCCAAGGGACAGTTAGCAACTATTTTTTTCCAGAAGGAAGGAAGGAAGGAAGGAAGGAAGGAAGGAAGGAAGGAAGGAAGGAAGGAAGGAAGGAGAGGAGGAGGAGGAGGAGGAGGAGGAGGAGGAGGAGGAGGAGGAGGAGGAGGAGGAGGAGGAGGAGGAGGAGGAGGAGGAGGAGGGGAAGAACTGTGGGTTCCTTGGTGTTCTCTAAGCTTGGTGGTTTTCTTGAGGACATTTCATTACCCAACTAAGTAACATATTCAGTGCTAGAAGGGAGTGGGGTCTACAGAGAGGAGAAGGAAGAGGAGGAGGAGAAGGAGGAGGAGGCATTTACAAAATATTTCTAGCAACATGAAAGATGGCCCTTTTGTGTGTGTGCGTGTGTATTCCATTGTGTAAAAAAAAAACCCCAATTTAAATTAAAGAACAGGCTATGTTTCCTAATGAAGGCATTTTCGGAATGATTCCCAATTAGGAACTTGTCCAATTGAATTCAGTTTAATAAAGCTCCTTTAGTTAAATTTCATTTTCCAATCTTGATCCTTGGAGATGAAGCAAGAAAACAATGAAAAAAGAGGTTAGTAAACTTTAATCATATCAAGGCAATTCTGTAGCACAAAGAGACGGGCAGAAAACCTGTATTGATTGCGCCCGGTCTCTGGAAAGAGATTTTTTTCCCTAACATTCTTAGAAGATATAAGGGTAAAATTGGAATGGAATGCTTATGAGTGAAGCCATCACTCTCCTCCGATGTCTGCAATTTTTTTTTTTTAAAATCAGTTTACATTTTTAAGCCCTTAGCCCTGCCTGTTCTTTCTTCAAAACACTCAAAATAAGATAATATCAGCTTCCTGATGTAGAAGAAAATCATTTCCATTCAGATCCTAGATCCGTGATGGCGAACATATGACATGTGTGCCACAGGTGGCACGTGGAGCCATATCTGTGGGCAGGTGAGCATTGCCCTAGCTCAGCTCCAGCGTGCATGTGTATGCCAGCCAGCTGATTTTTGGGCCTCTTGGGCCCACCAGAAATTGGGAAATGGGTCGTTTCTGGCCTCCGGGGTGTGGGGAAGGCCGTTTCCAGGTTGAATCTCTCCTTGATCAGTTTCCATCCATTGTTCCTTTTCTGGCCTTCGGGTGCTTTTTCCTTCCTTCCTTCCTTCCTTCCTTCCTTCCTTCCTTCCTTCCTTCCTTCCTTCCTTCCTTCCTTCCTTCCTTCCTTCCTCACTGCTTTCCTTCCTTCCTTCCTTCCTTCCTTCCTTCCTTCCTTCCTTCCTTCCTTCCTTCTTTCTTTCTTTCTTTCTTTCTTTCTTTCTTTCTTTCTTTCTTCCTTCCTTCCTTCCTTTCTTCCTTCCTTCCTTCCTTTCTTTCTTTCCTTCCTTCCTTCCTTCTTTCCTTCCTTCCTTCCTCACTGCTTTCCTTCCTTCCTTCCCCATTGCCTTCCTTCCTTCCTTCCTTCCTTCCTTCCTTCCTTCCTTCCTTCCTTCCTTCCTTCCTTCCTTCCTTCCTTCCTTCCTTCCTTCCTTCCCCATTGCTTTCCTTTTTTCCTTCTTTCCTTCCTTCCTTCCTTCCCTCCACTGCCCAGGGAACCTGCAACCATCATAAATACGGACCAGTTGTCAAGCTTCTGAATTTTAATCATGTGACTATGGGGATACTGCAATGGTCGTAAGGGTGAAAAACGGTCATAACTCAATCTTTTCAGTGTCGTTGTGACTTCGGTTACAACGTGGTGGCTCAGCAGACTGATAGCATTGTGATTAACATCCAGCTGTCTGCAATTACTGTAAGATCAAATCTCGCCAGGCTCAAGGTTGACTCAGCCTTCCATCCTTTCTAAGGTAGGTTAAATGAGGACCCAGATTGTGGGGGCAATAAGCTGACTTTGTATAAATATACAAAAGTATGAAGGCTATTGCTTAACGCATTGTAAGCCGCCCTGAGTCTCCGGAGAAGGGCGGCATATAAATCAAATTAAAAAAATAAAATAAAAAATGAACTATTGTAAGTCGAGGACTACCTGTACTTCACACACACACAAAGGAAAATTGTCTGCTTATACAGCATTATGCCATACAACACATAACACCTTACCTTGTATATAACACATTTGCCTTCATTTGCCTTCATTTGACAAATTGTTGTGTCTGTTGTGTATATACAGTGATAGACTCTAAACCTTTCTTTTTGATTTTATTTCTTTTTTAGCTTGTGTGTCCTCGAACCCACGATTAAATTGCAACGATATCTTTTCCTTCCCTTTCTTTTGATTTCCTTCCCTACCCTTTTCTTTTACAACCTTCATTCAATTACCTCTTCGTGGATTTATCTGACATTTGCAAAGCAGCCTGTTTCCCCCCGTCTTAAAAGTATGACTAGGCCATTAAACGTGGAAGTAAGTGATGTTTAATGAGTGATTTGTAATTACTTTTAAACGAAAGCTTTCTCGCTGCAATCATGGAAGGTCTAAGTAGCCCATAGATCTCGTTAAAGACTCAAATCAAGCCGGATTTCGTTTAAACAATGCGGTTTATTATGGCCCTATAAAATAATGACTGGTGTCAATCATAAGTCAAGCCGATAAATGATTCTTTTGCATTTGAACTAGAAGCAGCGTATTCTGTGTTGCATGTTCTCAAAAGGAAAAAAAAAATTACTTGTGAAGTATCTCCATTTCAGGACTGACTGAGTTGGGTGTTGGCTGTTAGGAAGTAAGGATTGCTTTCTGGTGCAAATTATGGAGGCGTCAAATCTGGTTTGTAGCTGCAGATAAAAGGTAGCCTCGTTTGGCAGTTGGCACCATCCCATCGACCATGGCCTGGAAGTAAAAAACACAGAAATGTCAATAAAAGAGTAAATTAAAAACTTAGAACTGGAACGACTTGTCTCCAGAGGTTATGGGTCCTCCATCATTGGAGGTTTTTAAGAAGAGATTGGACAACCATTTGTCTCAAATGGTATGGCATTTCCTGCTTGAGCAGAGGGTTGGAGTAGAAGACCTCCATAGTCCCTTCCAACTCTGTCGTTCTGTTGCTTGAGGGGCAGTCCCAGAGAAGAGGGGCTTCACCTACTCTCCAAAGCACCAGAGAGCAGGACAAGAAGTGACAAGTGGAAGATCATTAAAGAGAGATCCAACCTAGAACTAAGGAGAAATTTCCTGACAGTGAGAACAATTAACCAGTGGAACTACTTGCCTCCAGAAGTTGTGGTTGCTCCATCACTGAAGGTTTTAAAGAAGAGATTGGACAACCATTTGTCTGAAATGGTGTAAGGTTTCCTGCTTGAGCATGGGGCTGGACTAGAAGATCTCCAAGGTCCCTCCCAACAATATTTTCTATTCTATTCTATTCTATTCTATTTTATTCTATTCTATTCCTATTCCTATTCTAATTCTATTCTATTCCATTCCATTCCATTCCATTCCATTCCATTCCATTATTTCAAATTCTATTATATTCTGGTCTGGTCTGTTCCATTATTTCTTTATTCTATTCTATTCTATTCTATTCTATTCTATTCTATTCTATTCTATTCTATTCTATTCTATTCTATTCTATTCTATTCTATTCTATTCTATTCTATTCTATTCCATTCCATTATTTCTAATTCTATTATATTCTGCTCTAGTCTGTTCCATTATTTCTCTATTCTATTCTATTCTATTCTATTCTATTCTATTCTATTCTATTCTATTCTATTCTATTCTATTCTATTCTATTCTATTCTATTCTATGCTATGCTATGCTATGCTATGCTATTCCATTCCATTCCAATCCAATCCAATCCAATCCAATCCAATCCAATCCAATCCAATCCAATCCAATCCAATCCAATCCAATCCAATCCAATCCAATCCAATCCAATCCATTATTTCTAATTCTATTCTATTCTGTTCCGTTCCATTCCATTATTTCTTATTCTATTCTATTCTATTCTATTCTATTCTATTCTATTCTATTCTATTCTATTCTATTCTATTCTATTCTATTCTATTCTATTCTATTCTATTCTACATGCCTGTAGCCAAGCATCTGAAATCCAATCCTGTGACCATGGGGATGCTGTAACGGTCGTAAATGTGAACAACAGCCGTGAGTTCACTTTTTTTCAGTGCCATTGTAACTTCGAACAGTCACTAAACGGACCGTTGTGAGGACGATCTATATCTCTATATCTCCAGTCCGTAGTCAGGCCTTTGTAGTAATACCAAGACTTGCAAAGTAAAAAAAAAAAAAAAAAAAGAACCCTCTCTGTAACTTAAACCCTCTACAGCTTGTGAAAAGATCAAAAGATTCTACAGTTACGGGTCCCAAATATTTGTGGGGAATACCTCCTAAACTGATTTGCAAGCAGACATAGACATTCAGGTTTAGGATGCGATGAATTGTGCTGCTCGCGAAATTAAGAAGTGAACTGAGGGGACGCTGAAGGAAATTTGTCGTGGCGCCATCAGTCCATTGAAGAGAGCCACCCTGGAGAAACATAAAACGAGAATGGAACAAAATCAGGGTTTACCTCCTTACCGGTCATGTAATCCGTTCACCAGGAATATTCGCATTAACCAGGATCGAGATTGACTAGCAAAGGGATTGAGTTGGACCCGGTGGTGAAATCTAAAATTTGTTACTACCGGTTCTGTGGGCGTGGCTTGGTGTGTGTGTGGGGTAATGTGACTGGGTGGGCGTGGCCATTTTTTAAAAAAATTACTTTTAAAACCATTTTTTCTATAACCTCTTCGGGGAAGAGGTTGTAAAAAAATGCTTTCAAAAGGCTCTGACGATCCCAGCTGAGTTGCCTGATCGGCAGAGGCTTTTTTTTCTTTTAAATGCCTCTGCCGATCAGGCAACTCAGCTGGGATTTTCAGAGGCATTTAAAAAAAAAAAAAGCCTCTGCCGATCAGGCAACTCAGCTTGGATCATCAGAGGCATTTAAAAGAAAAAAAAGCCTTTGCCGATCAGGCAACTCAGCTGGGATCATTAGAGGCTTTTAAAAGCATTTGAAGATCCCAGCTGAGCCGCACGATCATCAGAGGCTTTTTTTTTTTACTTTTAAAAGCATTTTTTCGGCTGAAGAGGTTGTAGAAAAAATGCTTTTAAAAATTAAAAAAAAAGCCTCTGATGATTGGGCGGCTCAGCTGGGCATGGGGGGGGGGGGATTTTTGCTACCGGTTCTCCGAACCACCCGCCTCCATCGCTACCGGATCGGGCGATCCAGTCCGAACCGGGAGCATTTCACCCCTGGTTGGACCCCATTTAGGTAGTCTTTGACTTACGACCACAAAACGAGCCCAAAATTTTTGTTGCTGAGTTTTGCCCGATTTTATGACATTTCTTGCCATTGTTATTAAGTGAATCACTGCCGTCGTTAAATTAGTCACCCCGTTGTTAAGTGAATCTGGCTTTCCTGGTGACTTTGCAGGTCAGAAGGTTGCCAAAGGGAATCACCTGATCCCGGGGGGGGGGGGACACACTGCAACCGTCATAAGTACATGCCAGTTGCCAAGCTTCTTGAATTTGGATCCCGTGACTCTGGGGAGGCTGCATTGGTTGTCAATCACTTTTTTTCAGTGCCATTGTAATTTTGAACCGTCACTCAATGAACGGTTGTAAGTCGAGGACTACCTGTATGTGGAATTGGGTATCCATGGTTGAGAAGACCAGGAGTGGGCTGTATAATTTATTAGAGGGAAAAGAAAGTCTGCAAAGAAATTGAATTGGAAGGAATCTGTTTTCAGCTGAGTTTACTCTAGTTCTCCCGAGCTCAAATGAATCTTTCAAGTAGCTTAAAGCTTGTCTGAAATCTTTTTCTTTTAATGATTCATGACAGCAAATACTGTGGGGGGTTTTTTTTTCTCCTCCTGAACGTGCTGAAGAACTGACTTTTTTTTTTTATTAAAGTTTTACAAGACAAAAAAACATTTTTACAAGAAAAACATAAACCGTTTGCCATCTTTCCATATATGGATTGTACAATCACATTTGCAAATTAACAACCTCTTTAAGCAAAAAAAAAAAAACAGTTACATAAACTCCAAGAACCTCTGCAGATTCCTTACACATATTTTCCCTCCCCTTCTCCCCCCTCCTACCCCAACCCTTCCCCTCCCCGGACTTCCCAGAGCAAATACAGGATATAGCATCTAACAAACATATATATATATATATAAAAGAAAAAAACCTTTAACTTCCCTTGCTCATATCTAAATATAACTATTTAAACCAATTATTATTTAAAAGTAATCAATCCAACTTCTTTCTTATCTGAAAGAAGAACTGAAGAACTGACTTTTGAAATCCAAGACCTGTTATGGATAACTGGTGCCTGCTGGAAGATGCTACCTTGACATCCAGGTGATGAAACATCTGTGGTGGTATCATCATACAAATGCAGGCATTGTATTATGGTGTCCCAAAGAGTAGAGCAAGCATCTACCCCTTAGGTAGACCACATCCGAAATTCAATTCCGTATCAGAATAAGAAGATGATGATATACAGTACCAATTATATACGTTTAAAGCAGAAATAAAAAGTCTTAATTGATAGATTGACTGATTGTTACTATTAGAAAGTGGAGTTCAAGGCAGCCAGATGTTTTTAGGGTTGGACATACCTGTCGGTGCTTTCCTCCTATCCAGAACAGGGTGGGTTTTTGTGCTAGGTAAGTGGCCAGCTCCACCAGAAAGTCATTGTGTTGGGCACTTGAGATGCTGGTTAGGTGTCCACCTGGGACGAAGCTTTGACAAGTCCTCTGGAAAGGAATGATAGGAGAGAGGGAGATAACCAGGACAAGGGTGAATTGAAGGTGTGGTTCAGGACGGAGGGTGTGTGTAGAATGGAATGAAGAAAGAGGAAAGAGGGAGGGATCTAGGAAAGAAGGAGGGAATGAAAGGGAAAGGGAAGGAGAAATAAAAGGAAGACGTGGAAGGGAGAAAGGGAGGCAGAAAAGAAGGAGGGAAGGAGTAGGAAGGAAGGAGAGAAAAAGAAAGGAATCCGTGAGAGAAGGAAAGGGGAAACAGAGATAGGAAGGAAGGAAGGAAAAAAGGAAGGAAGGAAGGAAAAATGAAAGGGAAGGAAGGAAGGAAGGAAGGAAGGAAGGAAGGAAGGAAGGAAAAATGAAAGGGAAGGAAAGAAGGAAGGAAGGAAGGAAGGAAGGAAGGAAGGAGGGAAAAATGAAAGGGAAGGAAAGAAGGAAGGAAGGAAAAATGAAAGGAAAGGAAGGAAGGAAGGAGGGAAGGAAGGAAGGAAAAAAGTCAAGCAAAACAGAATATTAAGAATACAAGGGAGACAAAAATTAAACATTCTATGAACCAATATTTCTGAAATGTCAAATGGGGCTAGAGAGCCCTGTGAATGAATCTTCCCCACTCCATGAAAAGCCGAATTTTTTACACACAGAGAAAAACAAAACTCTCTACGTTGCTGGTGTCAATGTTTCCTCTGTGGAAACTCCACATTATAAGGATGCTTGTGCCAGTACTCCACAGAGGCGTGCGTTTGATGTAAGATTTGAGTCCCTCAAAGCTCCCTCTCATCCCCCAAAATGTCCAACATTGCTTCCTGCTTTGCTTCACAAAAGGCAAGGTAATCAGCTACACCCCACCCCATCTATTCTGCCCTCATCATGGCTGCAAAAAAATAAAAATAAAATCCAATTATAACGGGCTTTTTGTCTAAACCATTTTATCTGGAAGCTTAGGAGCAGAGGCTGAATAAAAGCAATGAATAATAAATTTTTAAAAAATGGTCCATATAACCCTGATGCGAATATCCTGCCCATCTAAGCTGAAACAAGATCAACCAGAAGCAAAGAGTATTCACACATGAACGCCTTCAATTTACACAACCCAGAAGCTTTTCTGCCTCTTGAAACGGCTATTTCTGGTAACAAGAAAAGAGGAAACGAGAAAAACCTCACTTCCAATTTAATCACAGATACGAAAGCAGGCCTGGCATGTCCTACCAAGACTTGGCTGGATGAAGAAGGACAGGAGGCCTCACGGAGATCTCTCCGGCTGGATTTTATGCTTGTCGTCAGATCTAACTCAGATGGCCTCAAACGTGGGGCCTTGTTTGGGATGCTGGACCAAAAGGAAAACTTGGCTATTGTTGTGGCCTGTCGGCCGCCGGCCCCTCCAGCAGCCGAATCAGAGGAGGAGGAGGAGGAGGTATGGGAGTCAAGGTCAGCATCAAAGCAACCTGGGAGCTCCGAGGGGGAAGAAGGAATGGAGCTGTCAGAGAGAGACAGAGGCAGAGCCTGGGCCGTCCATCAGCCCTCAGATAGAGAGTCAACAGCCCCCAGGTCTGGAGGTGGCTGATGAGGAAGAGGAGGAACAGCTGGGTCCAGTGCCTGACGTGCAGATGCGCAGAAGGCAGAGGAGAGGAGAGCAGTGGAAATCTATGGGCTGGTCCTTGAGATGGAAGAGCCACCGCTGCTAACGAAGCCCCTCCCTAGCTCTGGGGATAAAAGGCGGAGATGAATAGATGTGACAGACAACTATTTATCTTCCGGACAGATGGACTTGTTAGCCTGCTGTGAGAGAGACTTTTTGCCGGGGCTGCTGATGCTCCTAATAAAGGAATCTTTGAGTTCACTTCAGAGGGCTTGTCGTGTCTGGGGAGCTGGGTCAGAACAACTGTCCATCACTGTCCTAACCCCCATGGCTGGCCCCACTGGGTATCTATCTGGGAGCATGCTCTTCTTGTTTTTGGTGGATGTTTCCATGAGCTCATCGGCGTGAACAAATCACT